>NBIL01016914.1:0-12901 GCA_002752925.1 Viola pubescens var. scabriuscula
ATCCTCATTGTTTTGGTTTGGATGCTTACTAGCATAGTTATCCGAGGCAATCATTGAGTATCAAATATATATAAAGTTTGCATCTTTTTCCTACAAATCATTCCGCTGCATCAATCTACTCCATCAACGTCTTCCATTGTCATGTACAAGTTACTTCCGTAAGCCAACCACCGTACGAGACTAGATTGGGCTCCAAGTGTGATTCAAGCCCTTCCACGGGACTTGGATCTTATCACAAGGTCTCAAGCAAGGCACCCAATCTGTCGGTGAGCACTTCAATGGCCTAGAGGAGCTTCTTACTAAGACCGACACCAAGGAGAGTGAAGAAGTCACCATGGCACGGTTCCTCAATGGTATCAACGACAAGATCCGGTACAAGCTTGAGTTGAAGGAGTTTGATCACCTACAACCGATGCTTCACTATGCCCAAAAAGTGGAAGCACACAAGGCCACCAAGAAGAAAACCTACTTAAGCCGAAACACATCTCAACCCTACTCTCCATCCACCAAGGCACCATAAAAGTCTTATTCAAAGGACCAACCTCTTTCAATAGACTCCAAAACGGTGACAACCTACCCAAAACCCTACACACCCTACGTTAGGGGAAACTCCTCAAACCCTCCACCAAAACCAGCCTATACACCTACTACCAATCCGAATCAGCCAAGGAAGTTCTCATCTAACATCAAGTGCTATAAGTGCGACGAAAGAGGTCACATTGCTTTCGAATGTCCCAATAGGTGAGTAATTGTCATCCGGGAGGGCAACTACGAGACCAAAAGTGAAGATGAGATGAATGATGATGAGGGTGCAAAGGTGGAGGAAGGAGCCGAGAGTAGTGAGGAAGAAGTAATTCCAGCAGCGGCCATGACACTATTAGTGAGGCGGAGCATGAGTGCTCAAGCCAAAGATGAGGCCGCAAGTGAGGAACAAAGAGAAAATCTCTTCCATTCTCGATGTGAGATCAAAGGAGAAGTGGCTTCTTTCATCGTGGATAACAGAAGTGTGGTAGATGTGGCGAGTCACCTTTTAGTGCACAAGTTTGGTCTACCTACTTCGCCGCACCCTAAACCTTATTCCCTCCATTGGTTTAGTGACGATGGAGAAGTGAAGGTAAAAGAACAAGTTCTTGTTTCCTTCAAGTTGGGTGGCTATGAAGATGAGCGACTATGTGATGTGGTTCCCATAGACGCGAGTCACCTTATTCTCAGCCGCCCATGGTAGTTTGACCGATGGGTGATGTATGACGGCCGAACCAACAAGTTGCACCTCACTCACCTTGGAAAGAAATTCAGCATTCTACCGCTCTCGCCCGCACAAGTTCGTGAGGACCAACTACGCATGGAAAAGGCAAGTGCCGAATTTCAATTGTTGAGAAAAATGAGAGAGAATAGTGGAGTGAAAAATGTGAGCCATAAGTTGAGAACAAGCCATGACAAAAGCAAGCATGGCAAGTTGAGTGAGAGTGACCGAGAAAAAAAAAGGAAGGTCGAGTTCAATACACGCCATGACAAAAACAAGTATGGTATAGAGGGAGAGCCTAAAAACTTGAGTGTAATGGCGAGGGTAAGGATGTGAGGCATGCTTTTTTAACTAACAAGGTGTGTCTTGTACTTCGGTACAAGGCGCATTGCTTGAATATTACCGATAACCCTCCTTCTTCCCTACCAAGTCCAATTGTTTCTCTTTTGTAGGAATTCAAGGATGTCTTCCCAACGAAAATGCCCAACGGTCTCCCTCCCATCCGCGGGATTGAACACAAAATCGACCTAGTACCCGACACTTCCCCACCCAACCGGCCAGCCTACCGTTGCAATCCCGAGGAAATGAAGGAATTGCAAAGGTAGGTTGACAAGCTATTGAGCAAGGGGTTCATTCGAGAGAGTATGTCTCCTTGCGCCGTCCCTATTTTGCTTGTGCCCGAGAAAGGTGGCTCTTGGAGAATGTGTGTTGATTGCCGAGCCCTCAACAAGATAACGGTAAGGTACCGGCACCCGATACCTCGCCTAGATGATATGCTTGACAAGCTGAGCAGGAGTAAAGTGTACTCCAAAATTGATCTCATGAGTGGCTATCACCAAATACAAATGAACGAAGGGGACGAGTGGAAAACCGCCTTTAAAACCAAACACGGTTTGTATGAATGAATGGTAATGCCATTCGGTCTTTCCAACGCTCCTAGTACTTTCATGAGATTAATGAACTATGTCTTGCGTGACTTTATTAGTAAATATGTGGTAGTATATTTTGATGATATACTTGTGTATAGTCCTTCTCTTGAAAAGCATGCGATCCACTTGCGTATGATACTTGACACTTTGCGCACCCACCAATTATATGCTAAACTTGTTAAGTGTGAATTTTGTTTGGACAAAGTGCACTTTCTTGGCTTTGTTGTAAGTGTAGGTGGTGTGCAAGTTGATGAGGACAAAGTAGAGGCCATCCGAGAGTGGCCAAGTCCCAAGAACGCTAGCGAAGTGAGATCTTTCCATGGCCTAGCCAGTTTCTATCGCCGCTTTGTGCCAAATTTCTCAACAATCGCGGCGCCCCTCAATAAACTTACCAAGAAGAATGTGGTCTTTGAGTGAGGGGATAGGCAAGCTACAACCTTCAAGGAGCTTAAGGAGAGACTCATGCGGTCACCCGTGCTAGCCCTACCGGACTTCACCGAGGCATTTGAGCTAGAATGTGACGCAAACGGCATTGGCATAGGAGCTGTCCTAAACTAAGAGGGCCGACCCATTGCCTACTTCAGTGAGAAGCTCAGCGGCACCCAACTTAACTATTCAACGTATGACCGAGAGCTCTACGCTCTAGTGAGGTCGTTTAAGGTGTGGTAACATTCCTTGTTGTCAAACTAGTTTGTCATCCACACGGATCATTTGAGTTTGAAGTTCCTGCAAGGCCAAGCCAAGCTCAACAAAAGACATGGAAAATGGATGGAATTCATTAAGGCGTTTCCACACACCATCAAGTACAAGCAAGGCAAGGAGAACGTGGTAGCCGAAGCCCTTTCTAGAAGGTACGCTCTCTTAAACTCCCTAGACGCACAAATCTTTAGATTTTCTCACTTAGTTAATTTGTATGAGAATGATGAGGATTTCCGGGACATATATGATGCATGAGCATGCGGACCATATTTGCATTTTTTTAAATGTGATAACTTTTTGTTTAAGCATGATCGGTTATGCATACCCCACTCTAGCATTAGAGAATTACTCATTTTAGAAGCTCATTGTGGAGCTTTGAGTGGTCATTTTGGTATAGACAAAACCTTGCATGCTTTGAAGTCACACTTCTTTTAGCCACAGATGAAGGTAGATGTCCATAAAATTTTGAGTCGATATGTTGTTTGTAAAAAAGCCAAATCCACATCCAAACATCATGCGGTCCACATGCCCCTTCCCGTTGCTCAACACCCTTAGGTCAACCTATCCATGGATTTTGTATTGGGTTTACCTAGGTCTAGACATGGCAATGACTATATTTATTGTGGTTGGTCGCTTTTCGAAAATGGCGCACTTCATACCATGTGCCAAGACACATGACGCCACACACATTGCATGTCTATTTTTCCAATATGTTGTGCACATCCATGGTATGCCTAAAAGCATTGTGAGTGATAGGGACACAAAATTTTTGAGTCATTTTTTACGGACTCTATGGGCGAAGTTAGGTACTAAACTCCTTTTCTCCACCACGTGTCATCCACAAACGGATGGGCAAACAGAGGTGGTGAACAGGACTTTAGGATCACTACTTCGAGTAATGGTCACTAAGCATGGAATGAAATGGGCAGATTGTCTTCCATTTGTTGAATTTGCCTATAATCATGCATACCATTCTTCCATTGGATTTTCCCCTTTTGAGGTGGTTTATGGGTTCAAACCCTTAACCCCTCTCAATCTCTTACCTTTGCCTTTGAGTTCTCTAAAATGTGTAGATGGGAATACCAAAGTTGCGGTTGTCAAGAGTCTCCATGAGCAAGTCCACCGGAACATCGAAAGCATGAACTAACGAGAAACAACCAAGCGTAACAAGGGCAAGACACCTACTTCTTTTGAACATAGCCAATGGGTTTGGCTTCATTTGCGCAAGGATCGGTTTCCTGACCAACAGCAAGACAAACTGAGTCCTAGAGGCGATGGTCCTTTTCAAATCCTCCACCGCGTCAACGCCAATGCTTATGTCCTAGACCTCCAAAGTAAGTATGGGTCAATAAGCAATACATTTAATGTTAATGACCTATCTCTTTGCCATGAAGGCAACGTGGATGCTCAAGAAAGAGATTCAAGGACGAATCCTTTCAAATGAGGAGGAGATGATGTGATCATGGCCCCACCTAACCTAGAAGCCGAAGACATCATGCCCCAAGGGCCGATCACGAGAAGCATGGCTAAGAGGATTATCCTATGGATTGAGGCCGAGATGAACTAAGTCCTAGAGGATTATACTATGGATTGAGGCCGAGATGAACAAGGACATACTTCAAGACGAAGGTCAGACATTAATGATGATTGCCCATCACAGCGGAGCCTTCAGAATTGAAGAAATGAGCATTTTGGCCATCTCTAGGCAGTAGCTAGCGTCATGACTCTAGCCCTTAGCGTCATGACATTAAGGAAATGGATTTTGGCCATCTCTAGGCAGTAGCTAGCGTCATGACGCTAAGGGTTAGAGTCATGACGCTAAGGAAATAAATTTTGGTAGTTTTTTGGCAGTAGCTAGCGTCATGACGCTAAGGACTGCTTCCAAAAATCCAAAATTAGGGTTTTGTGCTATTTTGTGTCCTTTTTGCAGCTAGTATAAATAGCCAAATGTTAGGCTTATTTTCCTTAGCTTTTATTATATGAATAGTGAGAAACTCTCTCTATTCTTCTTAAGCTTAAAGCTTGTGGACTTCTAAGTTTTGACGGTACTTTGATAATCCACAAGGATAAAACGTAAATTTGTCTTCAAATGTGTAATTTGTTATTACTTCTTTATTGTGTGAGCATATGAATCTGAATATTGAGTGTTGGTGTTCTTGAGCAAACTACCCTTGTTCAAGCCGTTCTTCAAGCAAGATTCAAGTTCAATCGTTCATTTGTTCTTTCCTTCTTCTCTTCTCTTCCGCTTTCTACAACCGGGTATTTATCTTTACTTCAATCCGTTGCACGTCTCCCTTCTTGTTTCCTCCATCTTTGTTGTTGTTTCCTTCCTGTTTTCGTGTCACAAACTCGAGATCTAGATCCTCTCAAGCTCCATATATCATTCGATCCACTTACCCTAGGTCGGATCATATCAGTATAGGTGTAGGGATATGGATCTGTATGCATATAGGTATGGGGATCTGGATCTGTATGCATATGGGTTGGTGGTAGTCCGGCAGTAGTGGCAGTGACGATGGCGATGATCGGCATCGGTGACGAAGAAACATAAAATGACATTTTTTTTTATAATTGTCCTTTTTCTTGTGGTGGCCAGAATATAAGTCCAGAGTAAAGAGTTGTGTTTATTTTTTAGTGCAGACATGATTTATCTTAACACAAGAGCTTTGAATAATCATATTAAGGAGTTGTGTTTATAAACTCAATGATAATGAGATTTCAATTCTGGTAGAGAAAGTGGGGATGTTATTTTGTTCTTGGTAAAGAATTTGCAAAGAAAAAGAAAAAGAGAAGGAAGAAGAAGACGCAGTGAAGGAGAAAAACAAAAAAAACTTTTAATTTTTATTCTTTATTTATATGACGGGTAAAGAGACGAGTAAATGGGTTCCCAAACCCGTTTTATTTTCCTTTCGGGTCATCTCTGCTAACGTGTCATGTCACGTCGGACACTTAACGGAATGTGGTAGACGGCATTACTGTGAGGGTCCGAATGTAAACAATCATTCGAGTGCCAGTATCAAATGTGATAAAAAATGAGATGAGGGGCTAAATCAATACGCTAAAGCGAGTGCAGGTGCCATTTTTGTCATTATCCTCTAACCAAAAGCTTGTCCAAACCTTGGAAAATACTTTTGTAAAGTTTGGATCTAGGATTATTGTCAACCCTTAGAGCGTCGCTCCAGCTGTCTTTTTTTTTTCTTTTTTTTTTCAATAATCAGAAGAAAATTATTAGCATGCCATTAGCAAATGACTGCAAGGGAGAAGAAAAATAATGTACACAGAGAACCTAAAATACAATAGAATACCTCATTGAAACGGCACCAAAATGCTACTGCCCTACACAACAAACTGCTCAATATCCCCACGAGGTGAGCCACGAAGATGACGGAGTTATTGTAGCCAAAGAGTAGGGGAACGCTACATCCTTACTCTTAATCCAATGATGCCACAACGCCATAACCTCCTTTAGATTTCTGTCCCTGTGATGCCCCTCTTGCCGGAAAACAACTCGATTGCGTTGCTTCCAAAGACTCCACGCAATCGCATAGAAAAGGATATTCCACATACTCCGCGCCTGGACATTTTTCCCTGGGAGCACACCTTCTCATATCAACCAGAGGTCTGCCAATCTCTTCGGTGGGCACCATTGCACACCCAACCAGTCCATCCAAAAATCCCAACCACTCCTAGCTACCTCACAATGTAATAACAGATGGTTAACTGTCTCAATACTCCCATTGCACATAGGACAATTATCCTCCACCACCATGTCCCTGCGTCTTAGGAACGCCTTCGTAACTAAGCGACCCCTAAATGCCAACCACAAGAACATTTCTATTCTATACGGCACTAATGATGTCCAACACGATTGGAGAGCAGGCTTGAGATCGAAGGCTTCCCTCTCTAATTTTCATGAATCTATTCCAGCACATATGACCCCCCCCCNCCCGCGAGATTAACTCCAATAAAATCCTTCCACAACTTACCCAACTGCTGGGCATTTTTCTTATTCATCAGCGCTGGCGGGAGTCCAAAAACTCGAACCAAAAAAGGAGACTCTATAAAAATGACCTCTTCAGCTGTCACGAGGGTTCCAATATATTTTTAATAAAATGCAATTGAAATAAATTTCAAATTAAGCCTTATAAATACTTTAGTAAATTTATACTAGGCATCTCTTTAGTAAATTCACGTCAATTTCTTAAAATTATGATAATAAAACTGAACACAAGAGGTGGTAAGTTGATCGTATGAATGTCTGGTCTGTATTGTATGTTAGAGTCGAAAATGAATCCGACTTAAGATACTGACATAAAAATTAGGTGTCCGTGTATCGTAGATACTCTTGTCACTCTTGTCACGTTAATTGTTTCAAATCTACTGTCAAATTGCTTTCCAAAAGGAAAAGAAAAGGTCGATGGTCAGTTAAATTTCGATGAGGTTGACTAAGCGACTAGTCGTAATATCTCCTCTCTCATAATGGGCCTACGTTTAACTGGTGTGGGTTGTCTTCTGGTTACAGACTGAGTTTTGGAAAGCCTTCTATCCTCGCTGGCTTATGAGAGCTTAACCTACTGATAAGTCTGTAACAAACTTGTTCAATTCATGCAATGCGTCCAACAAAGATTTGCGCAGCAATCAATAAAAAAAGATGAAATGGATATTAAAGAAGAGGGAAGAGAAAGAGATTGGAACAATGAAATTATCTAGAAAGAGGAGGCCTGGTTTTCTGTTTTTTTTTTTTTTGGATAGAAAAAAATCAACTTGAAAAAATGTCACGCGTTGACACGCGTAACCAGACTCACAACTCTAGTTCATTTTTGGGAGGGAATAATGACTTTGGCATTTTTATTCAATTTTTAATATTGATT
Source organism: Viola pubescens var. scabriuscula (assembly GCA_002752925.1). Classification (NCBI taxonomy): domain Eukaryota; kingdom Viridiplantae; phylum Streptophyta; class Magnoliopsida; order Malpighiales; family Violaceae; genus Viola; species Viola pubescens. The sequence continues at coordinate 7,743 of NBIL01016914.1, forward strand.
TGTCACCTTATTTTATTTTATTTTTTAGATTTGACCCATTTATTTATATTTTTATATTAATTTGGTCCTTTTAAGTAATATCGTGAACATTCAAACGTTAAGTTTGGTGACGTTACAGTGTTTAATACTCCCTTCGGTTGGAAAAGAACGTCATTTACTATTTATTTTTTTTTGAAGGGAACGTCATTTACTATTTGAGCACACATATTAAGGAGACCAGATGACTCACTATTTGAGACAATTTTACCCTGAATTTTTTCTCGGATGTACATTAAGAATTAACGTACGTTCGAAAAAAAGTAAGGAATTTTTTGGGTCAAATAGTGAGTCATTCGGCCTCCTTAATATACGTGCTCAAATAGTAAATGACGTTTAATTCCAACCAGAGGGAGTATTATTTAGCTGACATGACAATCCATGTCAGATGTCACGTCATATTTATAAAAAAAAATTAAAGTCATTTACCCGACCTATGAATTGTCATATCAGCTAAACAATATTAAATAATATCACATCACGAAACTTAACATCTGAATGTGCACAACATTACCTAAAGAGGTCAAATTAATATGAAAATGTGAATAAAATGGTCAAATCCAATCAAAAATGAAATGATATGCCAAATCAATACGAAAAATCGAAAAGACGTGTCAAAAATATTATTCTCATTCGAGATCAAGCCAACAGATTTCTAGCATTGTTCTTGCTGAGTGTGATATATCGATATGGTCCTTCTCGATAAAAGGTGCTTAAAATAATATAATTACTATATATAAAATAAACCAAAAAGAAAAACAATACACCAAATGAACTGGCTGCAGGCCTACCTTGGTATACTCTCCATTAATTCTTGTAGCATTGTATAAAAAGGCAGATAACAATAGTCACCACACAAAATTCATGATTTGTAGAGGAAAATGAAGAGTAACCATCTTCCCTTGCTATTAATTTTTCTTTTTATTTCTACATTTTTGGTACTCCTTCTCCTTTTCTCATACTTTGGAATTGGATCTCATAACCAATCTTGTGGATATAGCGGCAGAATTGAAGGAACCAACCCTCCACCAAACCAATGCAACCAAGAGAACAACTCTACTTGTTGCGAGCAGGGAATGTACTACTCTACTTACAAGTGTTCACCGCCGGTGACGGCCCAAACCAAAGCCTACCTCACCCTAAACAGCTTCGAGGCCAGCGGTGATGGGGGCGGCCCGTCGAAATGCGACAACCAATTCCATTCTGATGACACACCGGTCGTCGCATTGTCGACCGGGTGGTTCAATGACAATAGTAGGTGCCTTAACAATATTACAATTAACGTGAACGGGCGGCGCGTGGTGGCGATGGTGGTGGACGAATGCGATTCCACTATGGGATGCGATGATGAGCATGATTATCAGCCGCCCTGTGCTAACAACACTGTTGATGCCTCCAAAGCTGTGTGGAAAGCCTTAGGCGTGCCCAGCGACCAGTGGGGTGGCATTGACATTACATGGAGCGATTGATTCCTTAATTTCAAATACATCATCCTAATATCTCATCTATTATCATTTTTTAAAAACATGCACTACATTCCATCATGAGGCAAATTTCTCTGCAGATTTGCTCTCTCGTTTCAATTATCAATTTATTCAAAGCATGTTAATCTCTCCCGACAAATTCTCTTAAGGAATTAAAATATTGACTTACATGATATAATTGGGATCTCGTACGAACATTACCTTGCGTTTTTTTTTCATACCAAAAAGAAAAAGAAAAAGAAACATGTATACACTTTATTTGTACAATGACATTTTACCTCGGGTAATTTAATGTCTTATTTAATCACCCCTACACTAATTGTTTTTTTAATTATCCGCCCCTGTGCTAATTATTTTTTTAATTACCCGGCCCCTATACTTGTGGCTTTTTGTTTAATTACTCTTTGTCGTGATAAAAAGTTTATATGGTATGTCACATCATTGGTTGTTCCACGTGGCAACATGTCATGTCAACGTATTAATGACGCGTGTCACCTCATCATTTTACCTTCAAATGATGACATGGCACACACCACATCATCACACCATACCACGTAGGCCATGACAATGTGGTACTTATAAAGTGGCATTTTAGTGCTGATATGTTACCTTTTTTATGAAAAATTGAGTGATGTCAACCTTCAGTTACAGTAGAAGTGATTAATCAAAAAAATATAAGGTTTTTTTACTTGGCGTGCCCTTCTACTCTTATGAAATGCACAATTAACACCCTCTAGTCATAAAATACATACTCAATTCCCCTACTTAGCCTAAATTGACAGCCAGTGCGCTTCCGCCAGTCAATTCGTTAGCGGAAACTGATGTGACATATTTGACCATTAAATGGTCATTAAAAAAATATTATTTTTGTTCCACCTCGCATGCCACACTAGGAGATACTGACGTTGCATTTTGTATTTTTTTTTCTTTAGTTTAAAAAAAAAATAGAAAATCACTAAACTAATTTACATCTAACTTAATATTAAAAGCAAACTTAATAAAAATAAAAGTGAGCAGTTTTAATTAATTAAATGGAATTACACACAAAAAATACAAATTAAATTAAGCAAGTTCTCAATCATATTCAAATTGCAGAAAAGATACAAATGAACTTACATATGTTCTCATCTCCTGCAAAAATTACAAGAACTTAAAACGAACCAAAATAACAAATAAAATGGAATTACTGGAAGAACTTGACTTCAAAAATCTTGACACCGAAAATGATCCCAATGAAAAACCAAAAAGAATGGATGCCAAAATCCTAAGAACCCCTGACCAATATTGACAACCCCAGTTTTAATTGGCCGATCCACATTGCTTAGTTTTCTTTTTATTAATTTTACTTTTAATATTCAGTGATTTTCTATAAAAAAATAACTAAAAATGATTTGATTTTTTTTACAAAACGCAATGTCAGCATCTTCTTAACGTGGCGTGGTGAGGTAAAACGAAAAAATAATTATTTAATGACCTTTAATAGTCAAATATGTCACGTTCGTTTTCGTTAACGGAGGTTGATTGACGAAGGAGCACTGGGTGCCAATTTAGACTAAGCAAAGGAATACTGGGTATATATTTCATGAGTAGAGGGCGTTACCTATGCAGTTCGGAAGAGTAGAGGGGCACACCAAATAAAAAAAACTAAAAATATGAATATAAGGGGAGTAATTAAACAAACAATTAGTATATAAAATGATTAAATAAAATATTAAATTACGGGCTCAAATATCATTGGATGCGATTTGGGACAATGCGAGACATAGAAGGATGTCTCACATAATGCAATAAAGTCGTCACCCTATTTATTTCTAAGGTTTAGGGAAACCTAAAAGTCTTGCGAAAAATGAAAGAAAATAATTAAAAAGACTAAGGCACAAAAAAAGGTCTAAAACCCAAGAACTGCAGTTCGGGGTCGGATTATGGACTCGGGAAGGTGTTAGGCACCCGAGTCTCATCCTTAAAAGGTTACCGGTAAAAGAGGTGTTTAATATTTATATTAAGAACACAAAAAGGGGGCCCTCAGAGGAATCGTCGCTTTAGTCTTTCGTTGGGTCGGGACTGATTAATCATTTCTGGTCGGAACTGTTCAGGACTGATTAATCGTTTTGACTAAAACGGACACCCTCTTTCATGATCGGGCCATGCATGATTAAATTCTAATTACTAAGTGATTCTAATCATTCATAACTAGCAAAGTACCGATTTAATGAATGCGGCAAAAAACTAAGGAGTGGGATCGAAGCCACTAAAACCGAAGTGTGGGATCGAAGCCACCAAACACATGTGTTTAATACAAGCATAAATAAAAATAATTAATCATGGCAATTAAAGCGAATGATTTAAACACTTTACTCACGTGGATTGATTGACTTTTTATTTATAACGATTTCTAAATAAGCATGCATACGAACATGTATATTTACAGAAAGTGCTGAATAAATAAAAGGATAAGGAAGGTATACTCGGGGAAGGTACCACATCTCAACCTACATAGCCAATATTAGTAATAGTACGAATGATAAACAATAAACAAGCGAATAAACATTTAGATAGTTTAAACAAGCAAATAGTTAATTAAACATGGCAAATAAAACAAACAAATTAACAATTAAATAGCATACCAGCATGTTGATAATTAACACGAAAATAATGCAGACTCAATTTACAAAACCTTAATGGGCCAGGAACAGGCCCGGCCCAACTACCCAAGCCCAGCTCAATCCTTTAAAACCCAAACTGGGCCAGGAACAGTCCAGGCCCATCATTTAATTAAAACAAATGGGGCTTGGAACAAAGCCAAGCCCATCAAACTCCCGAGTCTCCTCTTCCTTATTCAACTTCATCTTCTTCGCGCCGGCGACCAAGGAAGAAATCAAACGGTGAAACAGCACCAAAAAACTGTCCAGCACGCACAGAACTTAACCCAACCCAAACAGAAATTCAATCAACTGAAATCAGTAAGCAAATAACACAACGAACGCGAGCAAATTAACGAAAAAGAGCGAGCGAAATAAACTGAAACAAAGCTTTTAAATCAAACCAGAATAGCACGCAATTGATCAAAACCGAGCAGCAATTGATTGACAGAAGTAGCAAGAATTAAACGAACCAAAAACAGAAACAATTAATCAATTTGAAAGAGAGTCAGAGACTTAATTGAAAGCAAAAAATTAAATAAATTAAACAGCAGCGATTGATCAAATTGAAAGCAGTTTATCGAGTTGAACGAAATCAAGAAAATAAATGAAAAGCAGAGCAGCAATCGATTGTATTGAGAGCAGTTGATTGATTTGAACGAAAGCAAGAAATAAAAAATAAAAAACAGAGCAGTTGAATAAATTGAACGAAAGCAGATAAAAAGCAATTGAATTACACCTTCGTTATTGCTTAGAGCATCCACAGCCGTGGGTACCAAATTTTTGGGAGGGGGGGTTTTCACTTTTTCAGCTGCCACGTCAGCTTAGCACCCAACCAAATTATCAAAAAACACCAATTTTTCACAGCAGGAGTTTTTCAGGGTGTTTTTCACTTTCTCTCCCCTCCACATCATTTATCATGTACCCCACCATATTTTTCATTTCTTTTTCTTATTAAACTTATTATTACTATAATAATTATTTTTATAATGTAATAAAT
>NBIL01017037.1:0-14303 GCA_002752925.1 Viola pubescens var. scabriuscula
GAATTAATTAACAAAAACATAACTTAACAGTAGTTTGTAACACATCAGCAAAATTTCATTAATTATTTGACTCTTAATCTAATCCGTTTATTTTTTTTTAATAGCTTAAATTTTTTGAACATTACTGGTCATATTTAAGGAAAAATTAGAAGAGCTAAATCCGATCGAGTTGAACGAGTTGGGCGGGTTGATAAACTCATGCTAAAAACGTGTTCAAATTTAAATTTGATGGCATTTTGGACTCACCAGTTGATATGAGCCATGAGTAGTGTGTGCATATTTCAGGTAATTTACCTAACAAGTGCTTGGTCCATTTTTGGAAAAAAATAGTACACCTGGCTAGGCCCATTGGCAAGTTCCAGAATCATGACACCAGTGGCTTTAGCCAGGGATGGGCTTTCGGTAGGTTTAGTCGAATTCTGAATACAAATTAAATTACTTTCTAAGTAAACATTAGGCCCATCCTAGTAGGCCCATAATTTCTGATTTGCTTGTCAAAGCCATGCTTCCACACCCAATTTTGCAATCTGTCCCAGCCCAACTCCTTCACTAAATCCTTCGTCTTCCTCAAAACAAACACAATCCCTAATCACCAAAAATCCCCAAATCCCCTCTCCTCCTGCGCCTGCATTCTATCTACCAATTCCATGATTGTTGCTCTTGCAAAATCCAGGGCACCTACTGATTCATCTTCTTCCCTTCCTAAACGCACACACCTCATGGTCTTACGTTACCCGACTTGTCCCAGTCATCTTCATGCAAAACATTGATTTTAGTGCTGGCTTGCTATCCAAGAGCTGTGCATGAAGAAGAAATGGAACAACGAAAAGGAGAAAACAAAGAGAACGCAGAGAGGTTAATCAATCATCTCAGAATTTGGGCTGTTTGAAGAAACAGCCGTAGAAAGCAGGCAACTTTCTTCTTCTTCTTTATTTTCTTGTTTACGAAGAAACTAGCATGGCGGGTTGCGGAGGTTCTGCTTCTGATTCCAATTTGCCTGTTTTGCTTCAAAGTGAAAGAGGTCACTGTGGTGCTTCCCAGCGTGACGCCATTTTCCTTTCTGGGTCATCTCCTTCGTCCCTTGGTACACTTTCACTCCCTATTTGTTTCTGCCATTTTCATCTTTTGCTGTAATTGGTCAAGCTGTTTTTGATACTGCTGTGCTTCTTTGTCTTGTTTATTTAAACTCGCCATTTTTTTAAAACCTCTAACGAGCCACGTGATGCTTTCTGATGGAAAAGTTAAATTTTATCATGATGGCTTTATTGGATATCACTAGTTTCGTACCTTTGTTTGTTTGTTTGTTTGACATTCTTCTTATTTAAACTTTGTGTGAGTTTTGGACTCTTGTTTGTAATTTTCATGCTTTGCGTGGTCTGTTTTTTATCACATGAGCCTGCTGGGTCTCAAATACTCAATTAAGCTCAAAACAGTCAAATAGCGATGTTGTTTGTTTTTCTGTTCATGATAGTTGTATAACCAAATAGCCATGGCCTTCAATTATCAGAAATTGGCTGACTCTCTTTCTGTAATGTCAAATTTCTTAGATAATCAATGTGAACAATGAAAAGAATATTGAGACACCAAAATGGCCTTACAATTTTTGTGTTGAACTATTAGGTTCAAGATCCATGGTGAGCTTTGAGGATGTTCGTCTAGTGAATGGATCTACTGAGCCATTTCCCCACTCTTTTGATCATGAGGAGAATGGAGATGATGCCATCCAGCCAGCAAACGTTAACTCTGCTGACCCTGCTGCACCACCTCCCAGGAAACGACGCAGGAGAAAACGTTTGCTCTTCACTGAAATTAATGGCACGTCATCCGTCCGCCGCCACCGCATTGCTGGAATCCTTCCCAAAGAAGTTGACATGGAAGCCTTGATCGCAATCTCTGTCGGCTTCCCTGCCGATTCTTTGACCGAAGAAGAAATTGAAGCCAATGTCGTCTCACGAATTGGGGGCACTGAGCAAGCTAATTACCTTGTTGTTAGAAACCACATTCTCGCTCGCTGGAGGTCAAATGTGTCAATTTGGTTACCACTGGAGCATGCTTTTGAGTCAATTCGTGCAGAGCATAAAACCCTGGTGGGCTCTGCCTATAATTTCCTTCTTGAACATGGCTACATTAATTTTGGCATCTCGCCAGCTATTAAAGAAGTGCAGCTAACTTTAGATTCGGGATTAGAGAAAGGAAATGTGGTTGTGGTGGGTGCAGGGCTTGCTGGGTTAGCTGCAGCAAGGCAATTAATGTCAATGGGTTTTAAGGTTGTTGTTTTGGAAGGTAGGGCCCGGCCTGGTGGGCGTGTAAAAACTAGGATAATGAAAGGTGGTGATGGTTTGGTAGCTGCAGCGGATGTAGGGGGGAGTGTACTCACTGGAATCAACGGGAACCCACTTGGAGTTCTTGCAAGGCAGTTAGGGTTACCGCTTCATAAGGTGAGAGATGATTGTCCCTTGTATTTACCAGATGGCAAAGTGGTGGATTCAAAAATAGATTCTAGGGTAGAAGAATCGTTTAATAAGTTGTTGGATAGAGTTTGTAAGCTTAGGCAAGCTATGATTGAGGAAGTTAAATCGGTTGATGTTGATTTAGGGACTGCGCTTGAAGCGTTTAGGCATGCTTATAATGTAGCTGAGGATTCACTCGAGAGAATGTTGCTAAACTGGCATCTAGCTAATTTAGAATATGCAAATGCTTCCTTAATGTCTAATTTGTCTATGGCATATTGGGATCAGGACGATCCATATGAGATGGGGGGAGATCATTGTTTTGTTCCTGGAGGTAATGATACTTTTGTTAGAGAGCTTGCTAAGGACCTGCCCATTTTCTATGAGAGGACTGTGGAAAGTATTAGGTATGGAGTTGATGGGGCTATGGTTTATGCTGGTGGGCAGGCATTTCGTGGTGATATGGTGCTCTGTACAGTACCGTTGGGTGTGCTTAAGAAGGGATCAATTGAGTTTGTTCCTGAGCTTCCTCAAAGGAAAAAAGATGCAATTCAGAGATTAGGATATGGCTTGCTTAATAAGGTGGCACTGTTGTTTCCCCATAATTTTTGGGGGGTAGAGATTGATACATTTGGGCATTTGAATGAAGATTCGAGTATGAGAGGTGAGTTCTTTTTGTTTTATAGCTATGCTTCTGTTTCAGGGGGGGCACTTCTAATTGCCCTTGTTGCTGGGGATGCTGCGGTTATGTTTGAGGAAATGTCCCCAGTGGAGTCTGTGAGAAGGGCCCTGCATATATTGCGAAGTATTTACCATCCAAAAGGGATTGTTGTTCCAGATCCCGTTCAGGCAGTCTGTACTCGCTGGGGAAAAGATTGCTTCACGTATGGGTCATATTCTTATGTCGCAGTTGGGTCTTCTGGAGATGATTATGATATTCTTGCTGAGAACGTTGGGGATGGAAGAGTTTTCTTTGCGGGAGAGGCAACTAACAAACAGTACCCAGCAACAATGCACGGAGCTTTTATGAGCGGGATGAGGGAAGCTGCTAATATCTTGAGAGTGGCAAAGAGGAGGTCACTGGCCTTAACTAACAAAGAAGAGAATGAGAACAATGGAACCGACGATTTGAGTAAATTATATGACACTCCTGACCTGTCATTTGGTAGCTTCTCTGTTTTGTTTGATCCCATCTCAAATGATCTTGATTCTCCTTCATTGATAAGGGTTAAATTTCAAGGCGGGGAGTTAAATTCATGCTTTCTTTGTCTGTATGGTTTGATTTCGAGGAAGCAGGCAATTGAACTGAGTGAGTCAGGTGATGATAGAAAGAGGATGGAAATGTTATATCATGATTGTCAGGTAAGGCTGGTTGGGAGGAAAGGTTTATCTAATGCTGGGGAGTCTATTATCACACACATAAAGGAAGCTAGATCCAAACAGGACATGGGGTCTTGAAATTGATCCCGGCCATTCGGTCATTTTTTTCAAAAGTTCTTTAATCTACCCTTGCTAGTGGGGAAAAGCAGGTAACTCCTTGAGACCTGGATTGATTGAGCTTAATAACTCAACTGTCGATAGTTGTTTAGTTCTTCAGAATTTTTTTGGGCTAGACTAATGGATTTGAGTTTAGGACTTGATTGATTTGATTGTAGGTTGTATAGGGAGTTGCTTAGCTCGATTTATTGTTAAATTCATTTTGAGGAAATCAACACTCTAGTGAGGTAACTAGATGCAATTTGATTGTTAGACATTGTTATTATGCAATATGTTGGTGACAAGTTTAGATGTTGTTGCATGTCTAATGTATTCATTACCTCTTTAACTTTGTTATATTAGTTTCTGAATTAGATTTTGCGAAGGTGGACTGGATTTCACTTGTAACATGGAATAAGTTGCAGTTTCTTGTCACTGTAGTCCCGATCGATTGATAACTTCAGTTTAATGAGCTTAGACATATTGAACAGCTAAGGAAAATGTTTTTCAGAGCAAGCAACAAAAAAAAAAAAATTAAAACCACTTTTTTATATACTAAAACTTGCTGAAAACAGTTTTCCCAAAGAAAGCATTACTTTGTTTATTTTGTACTATTATTGATCATAATGTCAAAAACAGGAAAATGAATTAAGGGCAAAAGACGTTTCAGCCCTGCAATAATACACTATTTTCTAAATTAGCTTCGGAACTGCTAATCTGAGAAGATTCTCTATTGAGTAATGCTATAATGGATGCTGAGACTGCCATCTTGAGTAAAATGCTACTCCAACTTAATTATAAAATTACCATTCCAATTTAATTAACTCAAGATACCAGTGAAAGATATTCATTACAGCATTACTCTTCTCTATTAGGTACTTCTACTCCACAAAAATACCTCATTTTCCAAACCAACTCTGCAATACCATCCCCCATAAGAATTTTGCATTAGACACATCTACTCCACACATTCCCTCGTTACCTAAAATGACCCCTGGACCGTTAAAGGCTTAAACCATCACCACCTCTGCCAAAAGAATGTTAATTTTTTTATATGAAAAGAAATACTAAGATTTGACATAAAATGGGGACTTAATAGGCAAAACATGGCATAACAATTATGAAATAACATAAAATTTGGGGGACCAAATAAGACATTTATTAGAAAATATAAATTTAGTCTATAATGTGAGAAATAAAAAATAGGAAAAAATAGGGTTGGGCACATGTCACATCCAATTGAATTTTTAAGCTTGTGATAAGATACTTGTAATAAATTTAGGGGATTGAGAGAGACCATAACATTGATAAGCACAACGATACGAACAGTGATGGTGAAAGCGATGAGATGATGAGGGCGATGATAGAGTACGTTTCTCTGCTATCATCTCCATCCTATTGTCTTCCTTATTATTCCTAAACTTGAAAACTTATGATTACTTTTAAGTTCTTCCTAACGTTCTGCAAAATAAGAGCCGTATTATAAGTTTGTATGTAAAAATGTATAAGAAAAAATCAGATACCGAAATGCCAACCAAGATTAATATTTTAACTGAGATCGGTACATCTCGTATCAATTAACAAACTGAAACGTTCATCGATATGAGACGTTCATTGATATGAGATTGACAATATGAGGAATAATGTGTGCTTTTACTAAATATATGAAGTTATTTGAGATTTTAGAAAAAACCGGTTCAATATTTTATTGAGTAAATTATATGGAAAGAATTCTATGGTTCACCCAATAACATAAATCTAGGCAAATTAAACTTAATATTTTCTAGAAGCTTTTAATTTAGACCATTTTGGTATATGAAGCTGAAATCCGGTTCGATGCTGACTTGATGTGGTGGCAGAGAATATTACATACCAGGTTGGTTATCGTTTTTCAGAGAAGTAAAAAATTACAGTTCGTCCCGAAGAAGAAGATAACCCACAAAACAAAGCCGGTCGTTGAAAATGCTCGACTCAAAAGTCAAAACAAACATACTGTAGCACATTTTTTAACCACACTGGACCAAAACTACCTAATCAGAAGCCAAAAACTCAACCCTGCCTCTCTAGTATCGTATGACAAGTCGTTTGTTTTAAAGCTACCGTATGACAGTATAACCAAGAGTTTGTAATCGACTTAGTATTTCTTTATCTGTTGCCAAGAAAAGATTGTTACAGAGACTCAGTTAGATTTACTACTCAGATTTTGACTTCATACGCAAGAAAGGTTAAAACTGAAAACTCTTGGCATTGTTTTAAATTATTGGGCGAAGTAAAAATTTTGGAAAATTATCTACCTTTTTTTCTTTCTTTTTTTGGTAATTTACCCATTTTTTATCAAATTCAACCGGACATCAAATCAAGATTGCCAATCGCATACCACCTGTCACTGTCAGAATACTAATCTCAGTTGGTATTTCAATATTCTATTTTCATATTTATAATACATGTAACTGCGTATGAATTTACAAGCATTTAACGTACTTTTGATATATATACTCATATATATATATATTGGGATGAGACATCTCATTCATACATTCATACATTCATACATTTGATCGGTATAATTGATAGATACAACGTATTTTTTATGTACGAGATATATTGTTTTTTTCATACATGCAATTTTTTTTCTTTCTTTTTTGGTAATCTACCCAACTTTTTAAATAAGAAGACAGGAAATACTTAAAATTTTATAGTCAACAATTTACCAAGCAAAGGGAAAAGACACATTTTGTACCTCATAAATTACACTTCGGATCTTCATTACTGATCATTTCCAGCTGATATGCGATGCTAATTATATTTAAATACATTTTCATCCATCTCTCTATCTATCCATTCTTTTGGATTTTGAGATGATCCATCATCCATCCATCCATCCATCCATCCAAAAGAAGAAGAAAAAACCCACAACACAACCCATGGACACAACCCAATCCATGGGTCAACACCAACACCGCCCACATCACTGTCATCACATCACCACAAAATAAAATAAAAAACCAATTCGTAGATCGACAAAAGGTAGGCCCCAGTCACGTCGGTGGCGGGCCATGTAGGCCCCGCTTTTGTTGTGTGGCGAGCCAGATGGTGGAGGTGACCGAGTCAGTCAAGGGAAGGGTTTTAGTGAGTTGGCTGGGTAAGCGAAAGCGAAAGCGACGTGGACACAATTCTTCTTTTGCTGTTTTGTTTTGTTTTGTTTTGTTTTGCTCCACTCTCTTTCAATCCTTTGCCTCGTTGTCATCGGCAATTCTCCCCCACGTACACCCCTCCGCCCTTTTTACCACTACACCCTTTTGTCAATTTTGGCAACTACTAAACTTTTTTATATTTTTCGAGTAATTATTGGATACTTTTTAATCGTTAAATTTTTAGGAGTGTATTTATTGTGTGTCTATGTAGCAATACACTCTTTAGTTTATTGGGGAAAAAATAATGAATGAGTTTTCTCATTTAACGGTAAAAAAATATTCACGCATATAGTGTCTGATTATTATCGATATTTTGAGTATTATTTTATGGGTTGTTCAAACTTAATAGTTAAGTTAAGAAAGAACCTAGTCATTTACTAAACTTTTATTTCCTATATATACTTTTGTTGATTCTTTGAATCTTTCCATTGTTTGATTTTTGTGTTGAAATTGACACTCATTCCGCTTTTTGCTAGGTTTTTTTTTTAGGTAGAAAACTATTGTTTATATTAAAAGATAACAATATAGTTTTTAGATTATAAATTACTAAAACAATATAACTTCTTTTATGATAGCTCACAATATATTCTTTTTTTTTATAAAAAAAAGTAGATCTAATGTGGTACTAATAAGTTATTTTGGTATAAATCAATAGTAATAATTTACATTACCGAAATTTAGATTTTGAAGAACTTATAATAAATTTATGACCTTAAAGATTTATTTCTGTTAAAAAAAATTTTAAGTAAAGCAAACGATAACACTTGTTAGAATATGTAAACTAAAGTCTCATTATCTGCTTTGAGTCAAAGCTTTTACGATCTTTTAAAAACCTCTCACAATATAACCCAAAATAGATAATATTATACCATTGATAGAAACTAATGATTTTTTATTTCTTTATGTTATAAGTGTAAGCTGGAGTGACTTTTTTTTTTCTTTTAAAAATGAAATAAAAGAAGTGAAAATGCATAGAAAGAGTGCAAAGGAGATGCCAAAAGATTAGCATAGTAGTGGTTCTGGAATGTTTTTGGCCACTCGAGAGTGGAAAAATTCTAAATCGAACAGAAACAAAACTTGCGAACTATTTTAACGATCAAGAATTGTTTAGAAGCATTATTCTCTGATTGAGTTTTTTTTTAATCCTTTTTCATCATTGGGCGCACGAGAGCGAGAAGATCTAAAATGACCAGGTGTGCTCTCTTTAGTTTTTATTTATTCCTCCACTACATCTCTTTACCGCTCCCTCTTCTCCCTCTTTATGTCTTGCAGTAACTCTAGGTGCTTGCTCTGTTGGAGCATGTGCTTACCTTCCTTCTATGTGTTGTTGTACAATGTCCCGAAGAAGTGATTCGGTGAATGCACTAATGTGATTTTCTTCGGAAAAACAATATGTGTGTCACACGAGATTAATGAAACTTCTCGCATGCCTTTAGGGGATAAATTATCAACTAAAACTTAAGTGGTTCCACTCCGATTATTGACTCAAAACTTACCTTGATAAACCATCTACTTAAACCGAATCTCAAACTTACATTATCATAATTGTCCTACTCAACATGACCTTTTTTTTATTCCTGCATATTGGATCTCCAACATGAGCCGTGTTAGCTCGTTCTTAGTAGAGTTTCAAACTATCATAAGAAACTTTGACATAATTTAATGGTTCCCTTTAATGTTTTAAATCTTTAGTTTTGTTTTCAAAAACAAATAAAATAATGTGGTGATTATAGCGTAATTATTTTTATGTTCGTCAATCATCAACTTTTTTCGATAAGACACACAATCATGATCATCAACTTAACCTTGGGATCACTTTCTCAGAAATTATTTTCCATAAAAAATTATATTTAAATTTAAGGAAAATTCTTTTACTCTCTCTTTTTTCTTTAGCAAAAGGGCATCTTTGGAAGTACAAACAACGCCACCACCATGCCCATCCCCTCCTTTCTAAAGGAATCATTCTCCTCTCCTGCTCTTTATTAACCCAATCACCCCCCTCTTGCGTCTCCAGAAGAAAAATAGAAGAATCTTTTCCCCTCTCCCCTTCGTTCCTTCCCACTTCAAGACACATGCTTCTGCTTCTCCACTCCGGCTCCGGCTGCAAAATATAAGCTTTCGTTCTCCTCAAGAACACAAAACAATCAAAGCCCTGTTTTTCCATTCCTCTTTTTTTCTTTTTCTCTTGAAGCAAACACATTTTTGCTCTTCTGAGTGATGGGTAGCTGTTCAAGGTGCTCCCACACTTCCCATATCACAGAAATCATCATCACCAGTTTTTTTCGCCATAAATCTTAAATTCTGTGCATAAAAGAAGAAGAAACAGCAGACAGATAAATCATTCATCTTAGAATCTGGGTCTGGGTCTGGGCTATTTGATTGGTTGACCAAAGGCTGTTCCGTTCCGATGGCATCTTGAAGAAAAAACCTGTAGAAAGCAGGCAACTTTGTTTTTTTTGTTTAGAAAAAGAAGAGAAAATAGAATGGCGAGTTATGGAGGTTCTGGTTCTTGTTCCAATTTGTCTGCTTTGAATCCAAGCCAACGAGGTCATTGCGGCGCTTCTCAGCCTGTTGGTGGCTTTTTCCTTTCTGGCTCGTCCCCTTCTTTCCTTGGTACACACCTTATTGCTTGTTTCTTTCTGCAATTTTGATCTTTTGCTATAATTGGTGAAGCTGTTCTGCTTTTCTTGTTGTTTTTGTGTCGTAGTTTATTCCATAGCAATAGTTAGTACAAATCATTACCTTTTCTTTTCATGGAAAGCCACCGTCTTTTGAAACATCTGATGAGCTACATGATGCTTTCTGCTGGAAAAGTTAAATTTTTGTCATGATTGCTGTGCTTTGTTACTTGTTAGACACTATCAGTTCCCTACTTTTAATTGTTTTTTTGTTCTTGTTTAGCATTTTTATTTTCTGTCTCATATCTGATTTGATCTTAATCATGTGCCTTTTTGGACAATTGATTTGTACTTTCAATGCTTTGGTGCTCTGTATTTTTTTGGCTTGGAAGGCTGCCCTGCCCTGGTCTCAAACACCAAACTATAAATATTCAAACAGCATATGTAAATGGCAGTGAAGTATGCGCTTATTTCTGTATTTAGTAGCTGTTTTGTTTCTTCAAAATTTAATGTTTCTTCAATAATCTAGGTTCGAGATCCATGATGAGCTTTGAGGATGTTCGACAAGTCAATGGATCTACTAGGCCATTTTTCCGCACTTTTGATCATGATGAGATTGGAGATGATGATCTGGATGAGTACTTTCATCAACCTGAAAAGAAAAGAAGACTTTCTGTTGATCAAGTTCATTTCCTTGAGAAAAGTTTTGACGTCGATAACAAGCTTGAACCTGAACGGAAAATCAAGCTCGCAAAGGACCTTGGCCTGCAGCCCCGGCAGGTTGCCATCTGGTTTCAAAACCGCCGAGCAAGGTGGAAGACAAAACAGCTGGAAAGGGATTACGATGTCTTGCAATCTAGCTTCGACAGCCTTCAGGCTGATTATGACAACCTCCTGAAAGAGAAAGAGAGACTGAAAGCTGAGGTAAGCAAATGGATTTGTTATTGTAGCATTTTGTATTTAGCATTGATATTGAGTATGCCCTCGTTTTAATTACCCCTTTTTTGTCAGGTTGATCTGCTCACAGACAAGTTGCTGGTCAAAGAGAAGGGGAAGGGAAGCTCAGATCTGTCCGATAAGGACACGTTGTCTCAAGAACCACCGAAGAAGCCAACAGGTGATTCCGCTTCAGAGGTTGAAGTATCTAAAGTTTCAATTGTGGGCTGTAAGCAGGAAGAAATTAGCTCGGCCAAGAGCGATGTATTTGATTCAGACAGCCCACATTACACTGATGGGGTTCACTCATCCCTCTTAGAAGCTGGTGATTCTTCATATGCATTTGAGGTTGAACCAGACCAGTCAGACTTATCACAAGATGATGAAGATAACTTAAGCAAGAGCTTACTGCCTCCATACCTCTTTCCAAAGCTTGAAGAGGCCGACAACTACTCCGATCCACCTGCAAGTTTTGACGATCATGCATTTTGGTCATGGTCATACTAAGGTACTCTTGTTATATATATATACTATCTGGTATTTTGTTGAAAGGTAGTTTTGTAAATTATGTAATAAATGCAATCAAAGCCGCGCGATCGAACTGGCAGTGTTGGGTTTTGATTGTATCTTGGAAAATGAGGGTTTTCACCCCTTTGTGATGTTTGTTTCTGATTCTGAATTTTTAGGGGAAGGAGGTTTTTTGACCTTCATTGTAAACCCTTTTCTTCTACTGATTGTAATTAAATGTCCTAAAAGTTCTGGTGTAAGATGTGTATCCCATTTCCTCTACTCATCAAACTGGCAATTTGAAAATGTAGCCTCTCAAACTTCTCTCTCCTCTCTCTATTTACCAACTTTTAAAGGGGTGACCGTCTTGTTTGTAATCGGCAGCGAGCCCCATTTTCTTTTCTTTTTTATGTTGTTTCTTGTGCGTGTGTGCATGTATTGGTGCCGAGTTCGGTAGAAGCATAATTTACAAACGTAGGGGTTCTCCGTTCTCATAACAAGAAATGAATTACTAAGGTAGGGTTAGGATACATATGTGAATAACATAATTTGGAGCTCGGGTTGTATGATCTGGGGCGACGAAAAATGAACATAACGAATGAATAGCTTGGAAAACCCGAGTTGTTTTTGTTCTTTTTAATAATAAAACTAAAAAAAACTAAAAGATAGTACTAGTGTTATTTTATTTAGATAATGACACTTTAAATTAAATACCGCATAATTAATTAACTATTATATCTATTCAATAGTATAAATTTTATAATTGTAAAATCATTAAATTAATCATCAAATCTATTTAATGGCATTATAGCTCAAATAATGATTTTATAAGCATATATTAGAGTAGAATTTGCCTTTATTCACTTCTAAGTTCTAACTCTTGAGTCTTGACTTTTATCTTCTTCTTTTTTCAATAGCACGGCTTTCATATATAGTTTTTATCTTTATTCATTTACCTTATAAAACATTTTTGTTCCATAAATATGTCAAATAATTTATTTGTAATTTTTGTCTTAAATATTAAAATACGGGTTTATTTGAAATAAAAAAATACAAATATCTGTGAAATTTATGATACATGTAGTGTTGTAAAAGAAAAAAGAGAGGATAGACTAAAATTAAATTATCATTTCTTTATTTTTTGAATTAGAGAGTAGATTAACTTACCATAATTAGATTTATATTAAATTCAATGAAAATGTCAAAGTTGAGCATCTTTATATTGGAATCAGTAATCGAGAAGCTTGTAGCTAAGCAGTTGCGTGGTGGGCAATGTTTCATTGAAAAACACCCATCAATTCTTATTTTTCAAGGAGAAATCCCTATCACTTTTTTATTTATTATTATTAAAAAAAATTCTAAGCCAAAAAATAAGTTCCACGCTAGTGATTAAGATTCTCCATATCACTGAACAGTTTACTAAACAGAGGTGTCCACTTCACAGGTATAGAAAGATGGACCATTCAAATGGGTAATCCTTATGGACATATCTGCATGCTGGTACCTACCGTTACGAGAACTTTTGATGTTACCTACAAAGTTGTCAATTCCGTACCAATTAGCATCTTAGTTTCGCCATTAATATGAGATATAACGCTCTTGATTAAAATACTGATCTAGGTTAGTATTCCGGTATCTTATTTATATATATAACAAATTTATTAACATTTTATGATATAATTTTTAGTGTTGAAGTGAAACGTACTATCCATACTTATCGATCGATTCCTCTAAAAGGCACGCGTCGCAGATTGGTCATGGCGAATTGACGATATTAGTGGACGCAGAACCGTAGTTTATTTTTTCTCATGAGAACACACGACACAAAGTCTCTTCCAAACATTGTAATCCCTTTCTCACTTTTTGGCATTCAACAAGATTCAGCACTTCCCCATGTAAGAACCTAGCAAATTGCTGCCGAATTCTCCAATTCTTTTTCCTTTTTTTTTTTTCAAACCATTCAGAAATTCAGTCATCACATTAGATGCTGACTACTCTAAATTCGAGCTAGAGAAAAGTCCGAAGGGCGATAAAACTCTCTATTTTCCTTTTTTTTTTTAAGCAAGCCTTTATATGATAAGCAATTTCCATCCCTTTGGTTGAAACCTCTTTTATTTTTCAACATTTCTTAAATTGATAACATTATCTGAAATCCTTACCCACAAAGATTATAAAGACAATTCACTAGAGAATTAGTGTCAACGACAAGCTATCACCGAAGAGACCTGAACATCAAGCTACCATATCGAAGAGACCTCAACGTTTTGTGACCATGACAACAACATGACAGGCCAATGATGAGAGTATGTTGATAATATCCGATCTTCGGTTGCCAAAAATATCAAATTTTCATAATCGCGTTTAATGCATAAAACAAAATAACATATATATCATTCACTATATATACATACACCTCCACGTACTAACTTGGGCATTGAAGTGTTTATGTTGGAAAAACCTCAGGCTTTGGGCATATTCTAATGATTAATTAAGTCAACAATCATTGGTATCATCGAGGAGATAACTTATCATCAAATACTCCTCAACACAAAGACTTGTATATCCCCATCTTTGACAATCATTACATACCCCCTAATAATAAACTATCAAAATATTAGGCGAATAATAAGTGAGTGAGGTTACACTTTGAAATAAGTATGATTATTTTCTAACTCTTGATGGGTGTCGAATCAGTCAAAAATAAATTCAACTTATCAGTAACTACAAAGATTTGCAAATAATGGTAAGAGGTTCGATCCACAGAGAATGGGTAAGCTTAAAATAGGGCGAAGACTAGATGAAAAAGTAATAACCAATTAAAGGGAGTTTTTTTAAGAACTAATTGACAAAACAGAATGCAAATAAAACAGTAAATAAACAAATAATAAACAAGATCAAATGATAAAGAAGTTCCCAGTAAAGATATACCCAAGGTCATAATTCACATGTATTGATCATTGGTACAAAAATGTTTAAAACTGAATTTCATAGGGTGGCTATAGAAGTCAGGTTCACTTTGACTTCCTACTATCCTCCTAATCAAATTTATTAAAGAGACCCTCTATTAAGAACCCTAATTTTCTAGCAATCCTAAGGTTCACTTATAGGATTTAATTAGTTGA
>NBIL01017209.1:0-13909 GCA_002752925.1 Viola pubescens var. scabriuscula
GTAGTCATTCAACAGGAATTTCACATAATTGAATAAAACTAACAAAAGAAAGTAACTCTCTCCTCAGATAACAAACTCTTCACTTTCAAGGTTTAAAAGATTCAAACTTTCTTCTAAAAAAAAAGATTCAAATTTTAGGCAAAATGAGAAAATCCAGACACTATGTAGCTAGTCGTCATTCATTAGGAAATTCACATAAACAAAACTAACAAAAGAAAGTACTCCAAAACTAACAAAAGAAAGTACTCCAAAGTAGCTTTTTCTTCACATAACCAAATTTTCACTTCCAAAGTTTAAAAGTTTCGAACTTTAGGCAAAAATGAGCAATCTAGACACATGTTGCAGTAGTAAAACCTGAGGAAACAGCCGTCATAGATGACACGGGCGCCATTTGCAGCAGAGCAATTGCGGATTTTTGTAGCAGCAGCATCAAAGCAAGCAAGGCAATCAGGTGTGGACATGTAATTCCGGCACTGGACCAAAGTGAAGACTGGTGAGGTGCTCCTTGCTTCGGTTGCTGTAGCAAAATATTTCCCGCTACTCAATTGTCCTTTTAGCTGCGACAGGACAGAATTGAGGTTGCTTTTGAACACTGATGCATTTTCAACCATGTACTGACTGCAACCTGAGCTCAGCAGATTGGCTCCTGGATCAGCACCAACCACTATAACCATCAGACCCAATACCCAGATTTTGAAATTCAGATTTCTTGATTGCATCTTTGTCCTCCACTTTGTTGAACTTGAAGAAGCTACAATGTTTTTTTCTCAATGAGATGGTGAAATGTCGTATTTGATGACATAAATGACAACACACATCTGGTAAATTGTTGTACGATGATCTTCCTTGTTATGGAATTGAAGAATTAATGTTGAACTGTAGAATCCTACAAATGGATAGAGGAGTAGTTAGTTGTAAGAGAAATATATCCATCTGCCTTGCTGCCTGCCTTGTTTATTTATATTTATATTAACAAAAGATGATTAAGACTTCTTTGCTGTATAATTCATTCTTCTGGGACCCAGTGACTCCATAATNGGAGACCCCACAGATTGTCTGTAATACTTTGACTTATAAAAAATTATTGGTTATTAAATGAAAAACAGTACTAGTAAATGGACATTACCATTGAATCTCTATAATCAAATTATAAAAAAAGTCAAATATTGATATGAATAGTTTGATAATTTTACTGTTTAAGTAATATATCGCACGTTTAATAATATTGGTGAACAAAATTAGTACTAAATAGTGTAATGTAATCTGTGACGGAAGGAGTGCTAAATTAATTTGCGAGGATCCTTCTAGCCAATTGACACCCGCGGAAGACCCACACGTCCTCCTCGTTTACTTCATCTAGATGGCCACGTTGTTTTACCTTGTCTGTCGGTAGCTAAGCCGCCTAAGTACTCCCTTCGGTTTTTTATTTTGTTTTTAACTATTTGGGTACGTATATCGAGGAGGTCGAATGACTCACTATTTGAGATAATTTTTTTTTGAATTTTTTCTCGGACGTACGTTAAAGATTAACGTACGTTCGGAAAAAAAGTACGAAATTTTTTGAGATCAAATAGTAAATTATTCAATTTTCTCGATATACGTACCCAAATAGTAAAAGACAAACAATTAAGGACGGAGGTTGGTGGTCTGTGCAGTGAGCAAATCCACTACGTCTCCATACAGATGTTTTATGAATTTCTTTATGGGTCAAAATTATTATTTTAATTCTCAGGTCATTTGTTTCTCTCGACAAATACAGAGCGTAGATTCCAAACGAATGAAACTAACAAACATTTCTTTGTTCTTTTCTTCCATGGGAGGAAATATATATACCGTCTAATGTAATCGGTCAAACTCAAATCACATGAAGGAGGAATTAACCTTTTAATTTAAGAGAAAACAAGACTTGGAAAAAAATGAAATTACAAAAGCAATGATGTGTGTGTGTGTGTGGCGGTAATAAAAAACAAAGAGAGACTTTTTTTCTTTCTATATTTGTGGTAAACTTACACATCAATATTGAAAGTCGGTAGCATGTCATTAAGGAACCTTGTTAAACAATTTTACATGTATTAAATAAATTTATATCACAACATATATGCTAGGGATAAAAAATGCATTAAACCTAAAAGAATAATAATGAAAGGGATGTGATTTGGACGAGAAGAGCTTTAGCACCAAAAAAAATAGAAGAGTATATCGATAAAAGGTTGGTGTGAGTAATGTGACATTCTTATCTCTTGAACAAGGTCATATGTTAGATTCTTTTATAAGAGAAAATTACCTGTTAGGAACACTTTATCTCTTAATGAGTCAACTCGGTGTGAACATGATTAGTCATAATCTACTGGACTTAAAAATACTTGTTATTCACACATGAATTTCTTGAGTATTCGAGTTTTTTTTTTTAATTAAAATATTAAAAAAAAAGAGCAATTTTAAAATTTGAATCATAATAAAATAAATTACTATTGTTATATACCAATGACAAACTGGTTTTTGGATGATATTCTCCATGGGCCTTTTTTTGTTTGGGTTTTTCTCACTTTGCGGCTATCTTATTTTCATGGGCTTAAAAACTAAAAACCCAAAATATAATAAATAAGCTCAAAGCAGTTATATATAGTTTACAGAGAGAGCCCAATCCAAATACTGAACTCACCAGTCACCGCCACTTCCTTCTTCATTGGCGCCTGTCAGCAATTTGCAGCAATCTACTACTATTCGTTTCTCGTCTTTGGAGTTTGGATGTAATGGCTTCTCCTTTATCAGTATTCTGATGAAAGCACACCAAAGCTCTTCACTCTAACAAAATCCCATCCGCGAATTTTTTTACTTTCTCGCGAAAATGGCCACAAAGCAGCTTATTTTCGACCACTCCCTAAATACCCTGAAAACCCAAGAAGCACTTCGCGCTATTGCTTCATTACTAAACCCAAGTTTCAAACTTTGCCTGAGATGTCTCAACACATCTGAGCCCACTCAAAACCCACATGAAGGACCAACTCCATCGGCAGCACTATCGGATTCTCTCTTGGCGGAGAAGATTCTGTTGAATTTGAAGCGAGGTAATGCAAATTCTTTATCCACCAATCAGTTTCGTTTAAACCCGGATGTTGTAGTAGAGGTTTTGCATCGTTTGAGGGAAAATTTGAGACTTGGTGAAAAATTTATTGATTCTTTTGTGCTAAAGATTACAACTTTAAAACATTCGTCGGTATCATTGAGTGCGATGATTCATGTTTTAGTGCGTGGTAGGAGATTATCTGATGCACAAGCTTTGATTCTTAGGATGATAAGGAGGAGTGGAGTGACAAGGGTGGCGGTTATTGAGTCGTTGGTATCATCAGCTTGTGGTAATCCCGGGTCAAATGTTGTGGTGTTTGATTTGTTAGTTAGGACTTATGTGCAGGCTAGGAAGATAAGGGAGGCAACTGAGGTATTTAGGATTTTGAGAAGTAAAGGATTCTCTGTTTCTATAAATGCTTGCAATAGTCTTCTTGGAGGGTTAGTTAAGATGGGTTGGATTGATCTCGCATGGGATATCTATCGGGAGATTGTGGCAAGTGGGATTGAATTAAATGTTTATACGTTGAATATTATGGTCAATGCATTCTGTAAAGATTGCAAAATAGGTGAGGTTAAGTCATTTTTGGTTGAAATGGAGGCAAAAGGGCTTTTTGCAGATATTGTAACTTATAACACTTTAATAAATGCATATTGTCGTGAAGGGCTTTTAGAAGAAGCATTTGAAATAATGAACTCAATGTCGGGTAAAGGGTTGAAGCCTAGCCATTTCACATATAATGCTATTATAAATGGTTTGTGTAAAAAGGGGCAATACACCAGAGCAAAAGGAATCTTGGATGAGATGTTGAGCAATGGTTTGAGCCCAGACAATACTACTTATAACACATTGCTTGTTGAGAGTTGCAGAAGACACAATTGCGTGGAAGCTGAAGAACTTTTCAGAGAGATGATGCGCCGAGCCATTGTTCCTGATTTAGTTAGCTTTAGTTTAATTATTGGAGTGTTTTCAAGGAGTGGATGCCTTGATCAGGCATTTGCTTACTTTAGAGATATGAAGAAATCTGGTTTGGTTCCAGATAATGTGATTTACACTATTCTCATAGATGGCCTTTGTAAAAGTGGCAGCATATTGGAAGCATTGAAGATGCGGGATGAAATGCTGGACCAAGGCTGTGTTCTTGATGTGGTTACGTATAATACCTTATTAAATGGGCTATGCAAAGAGAAGATGCTCAAAGATGCAGATGAACTGTTTAATGAGATGGTGGAAAGGGGTATCTTTCCTGATTTTTACACTCTCACTACACTTATTGATGGACATTGTAAGGATGGAAATATGACCAAAGCACTGAGCCTGTTTGGGGCAATGTCACAAAGGAATATCAAACC
The DNA here is from genome assembly GCA_002752925.1 of Viola pubescens var. scabriuscula. NCBI lineage: Eukaryota > Viridiplantae > Streptophyta > Magnoliopsida > Malpighiales > Violaceae > Viola > Viola pubescens. The sequence continues at coordinate 4,420 of NBIL01017209.1, forward strand.
AGATATTGTGACATATAATACATTAATTGATGGGTTTTGCAAGGCTGGTGAAATGGAGAAAGCTATTGAGATATGGGGTGGTATGATTTCTAGGGAGATTTTTCCCAATCGCATTTCCTATGGTATATTGATAAATGGATATTGCACCATAGGCTGTCTTGCTGAGGCCTTTCGATTGTGGGATGAAATGGTTCTAAAAGGTATCAAGCCAGCTCTCATCACTTGTAACACTATTCTAAAGGGCTGTTGCAGGTCAGGAGATGTATCAAAGGCATTCCTGGGCAAGATGGTTTCAGAAGGAGTTCTTCCTGATAGAATTACGTATAATACCCTAATTAATGGATTTGTTAAAGAAGAAAAGATGGATAAAGCTTTTGTTCTGATTAAGAGGATGGAAAATGTAGGGCTCTTGCCTGATGCTATTACATATAATGTAATTCTGGGTGGGTTCTGTAGGCAAGGTCAAATGCAAGAGGCTGAGTTCATCTTACGGAAAATGATTGAGAAAGGGGTAAACCCTGACAGATCTACATATACAGCCTTAATCAACGGACATGTTTCCCAGGATAACTTAAAAGAGGCTTTTCGGTTCCATGATGAAATGCTGCAAAAGGGATTTGTACCAGATGATGATTTTTAATTCAGTCAGCATACTGCCCATGGTACCATTAGCTTCTATTTGCAAAAGGCATGACCCAAGATAATACGACAGTCAGTTTAATGGGGGTAATGTCGCAGATACTTGTTCCTGACGATGAATCCTAATTGTTTCTTGATGGAGTTTTGTTGATTGCTCTATTCCTTTGGCTATGTTCCAGGTGGGATATCATTTTTTTTCCAGTGTGTATTTAGCTTTGGTAGGCTATCAGTTTGGTTCTGTTCAAGGTGGGATATCATTTTTTTCCCAGTGTATTTAGTTTTGGTAGGTTATCAAGAGCTTTATTGAAGCGTATATGTTTGGTTGTTTTGATATGTTGCTTGCATATGTGCTAAAAAACTTAAAATGTTGGGCTTGGTTCCATTACTATAGTGCAGTCTCTTGTATGTCAGTTCCCCTTGATGGAGGTGAGGGTGCTTCATCCTAGACAAAACTTTTGCCTTTTAGTTTAGAGATTAGTTTTAGCAGCTAACTTGGTGCACCTTGAGAAACTTTAGTTTACAGTTGAAGTTTTGTTACTGGTAAATGTTGTTCGTGGATTGTTTTGTTTCCCCTTCTGCATGACACTTCACCTTGTTGGTAAACCTGGTGAACTTCTAACAGTGCTCTGTTTGTTTATTTTATCTTTTCTCATTATCTAAGCTTGGCGGTAAACTGCAAGTAATTGTTATAGAAGTAGAGGTTGGATATTATTCATTCCTGAGAGTGAAAGAGCCCATTTGCCAAAGTCGGACTGTGTTATTATATTCTTAATCAAGGTGTTATTAGGTTTGTTTAGATTTTATTATTCAATGATGAAATCAAACAGAGTAGGTAATCTGAAGAAGCCATTTCTAATGCGGGCTAACATTTTCTGGCAGGTACATTCCTTCTGGGGGGAAAAAGAAAGCATCCTGGGTTTTGACGGCTTGAATCCCTCAACCTTCTGTCCTAGAACAACCGTTGACCTTCTATCCACTTGCTTTGGGATGGATTCTGTTCATGTACGGAGAATGCAGGGTGGGCAGAGGATTTAATAAAGGAAAGTTGCTCCCGTGATGACGGACAGTAGGGTAACCAATGATTCAAGTTAATGAGCCTTGATTGAATCCCCTGCTTGAGCTGGCTCAGTCAACAAGGTGAGAACCTCTTTTCGATTTGCGTTGATTCGACATAATTTTTTAACTTGTGATCTCGTTTGCACGGGATTGTTGAACTCAAGATTGTTTAATGTCTGATTACAGGCAATTGGTTTGAAGTAAACTGTTTAAAAAACTGGGCCACATCATATACAGAAGAAAAACAATAAAAAATCGTAGCTGAAAAGGAGATGACTGTTGTGCATTCCTCAGCAGGGCAAGACAATTTCCTTTTTGACACCCCATTTGTCAAAAACAATAGCCATCATCATCAAAATGTCAAAACTATATATGAAAGCAATGCTACGTTACTTGAATTATACTCCTTTATGGTATCATTTGTATGAATTATTTTCTGTAACAAATTTGTGTGCTACTTGTTTAGTTTATATATTTGGTCAACAACCTTATCTAACGTAGACCGCCCGGGGTTTATCTTAGATTTTTAACTATTTAGGGTCAGTTTTCGAACACGGTTTAATGTTGTTGTTACCAGGAACAGCTAAACAAATGTAGTTCTCAGTTAAACCAAAAACTACTACTGAATACTGATTGTCGGCTTGCCGCCATAAGTGGTTAGCTAAACTGATAGGGAAAAGGTTGTTAGGAAGAAATTAATTACGGCAATGACCGGTTCAATTTTGGTTAATTTTATACACGAGTGATGCTTAAGGATGACACACGTTCCTTTTATTTAGTCCTTGGATGTAACAATCTTCTAACATTGCTTTGCTTGTATTTGGTTGGTCCACTAAAATGACGTCACACGTTCTTTTTATTTAGTATATAGAAATCAAAGAGATTTGCAATTTCTTATTCAAAGGATTAGAGCGTCGAATCACTAAAGTACACGATGATCGTATAGTTTTTTTCAATTTCCCTGGATCCTAACATGACAAGGGTAGGGCTCTTAATTAATTTGTGTGATTACGCTGGTAGTAGTAATTATCCACTAATACTGCTACCAAACACAAGACAAATCACCCCATGACAAAAGATATTAAAAAAGTTTGGGACTTTTGCCGCCGCCAATTAATTTTTATGAACCGTGTGCCCTATTCATTTGGTAGTTGAGCGGTGACAAGAAACACACCAACTGTTGTTATTTTGTGAAAAAAATAAAATTAGAGAAAGAAGAGGGAACATATTGATTTGTCACGTGTGACTAATGTTTATTAACAATTAAATTAAGGATACGGCACTGTTTATTGCAAATTACTCCTATGCTTAAAACTCGTCTGTGTGTAAAGAGCATTACTAAGCGACAGTGATAATATTTAGCTCATTTATTGTCTGTAACTCTATTGTGATAAATTATTCGTACGATTTCGAGTTCGAGTTTAACGTATGTCTTCAAAACAAATCATTCACTCACTCAGCTAATTGGGTGCCCTCCTTTTACTTGGTTTTTATCCTCGGACCCCTCCAGCAAACAATACATTGATTTCAAATGGTGGTCTACTTTGAGCTGGTACGTACAAGAAAGTATATGGTCGTGAGCAACGAGGAGCAAAGCTATATTAATAGCGCGGCATATGCCACAATCAAGAGGTGATCATCATCCGCCATTCAATTTATATAATTTACTACCATATATTGCATTAAAAATGATAAGAAAATAATCAATATGTTAACCATCCATTTTGGTTAGTTGATATAATTAATGAGAAGAAATTGATCATCAGGGTCGGCAAAAAAAAAAAGATAACAAGATTAAACTTGACTATTACCTGATTACTCGACGTCTGACATGCGCAAACTTGACTATTATTTTACGCTGAATTAAGTTTATTATTTGATCAATGTAGAAAAATTGTATTTTACTTTTTATTTAATTTAATTTAATAACTATTAAATGAATAAAATAAATGTCGTGTATATATATATATATTAAATGAATAATTGTTAGAAAGCAAAATTATTGATGTTAAATGTTGGAAATGGAAGTCAACTGAACTAGCTAGAAAATATTCTCCGTGTGCATCTCCCTCTCCGCATCTACATGTGAATCTCATTAACATTTCTATTACAAATGTCATCAGTTCAAGAGTGGATGAAACCTAATACTACTATTCAACTATAGAAATGAAAAGAAATAAGAATCACGTGCTGCAATATAATTTCGGACAGGAAAAAAAAACAAAAAAAAACAAGAAGACAAGTCAGACATGATTTTAATTAAGTTATTTAAATAGATCATGAACCTAAACATGACAGTATCAAGTAGGAAAAAAACACCCAAATATTTAATTAATAACTCTACACAAGTTGCTAAACTGCTACAATAATTAATCAAATTGACTATCTACCTGCCAAAAGAAAAACGGAGGGAGAAACATGAAAAATATATTATTCGTTATTTTTCGGTGTGTTATGTCATGTATTTCGTACTCTACTTAGTGTATTGTGAAATTTGTGATTTATTACTAATATAATAATGTATAATATTTATGCGAATAAAATATAAAGTATAATGTATAACGTACCGAACGTGCTCAATAAATACTCATCGAACAATCACCTTTTTAATTATGAATTCCAACTAACTAAACTGTGACTTATGCGTAGAAGTTTTCATTAGAAGGCAACCTTTAAGAGAAGGCAAGATAAGTTCAACGCTGGCTTTGCTGACCACCGACCCGCCTCATCTCAAAATTAACTTCTTCAACAAAACCCTAATTACAATACAATACAATACAATACAATACAATACAAACTTAGACTTTTTCTCCCAAACTCCCCAAGTCAAAATCTCTATCCAATCTCCATTCTCCCCATTAATATTTATACCCTCTTCCCTTCTCTTCTCGTCTGAAAAACATATCCAAATCCTAACCCACCCAGGAAAAACATCTAGTTCAACAATTTTTTAAGGAAATGGGAAATGCCCTTTGTCTCCAACCAAGCTCAAGATCTTCAACGGTAAAGCTCATCTCCTGGCCGGAAGGCACGACGAGAATCTTGACCGGCAAGAAACGTCACATAGCCGGAGAAATCATGTTCGCAAACCCAACCATGATGGTTTGCCATGCAGACACATTCTTCATCGGCCACACTATTCCTTCACTCGGGATCCAAGACCGCCTCGTGCCCGGTCAAACCTACTTCGTCCTCCCCATTGACCGATTCGCGTCCCACGTGTTGTCAGCTGCCTCTCTCTCCACCGTGTTCAGCCCTAGCCCTGTCCGAAGCCCCCTTAATTTCGGCGGCCAGTGCCCGTTTCAGTACTTGAAAGGCGATAACGGACGAGCGCTAATCAAAGTGACGCCGGAATTTATAATGAAAATGATAAGCAAAGATAGAGAAGAGAATGGTAGTAATTATTTTCTTTGTAGCACGCCGGAGTTGAAGAAGCACTATGAGCAGCTAGTTGGGTCTAAGGAGCAGACATGGTCGCCGAAACTTGAGACCATTTCCGAGCACAAGATTAGGTACTCACCTTGCCGGTTCATAGAATGGAAACAAAAGGAGAAGAATGCATAGATCAATGACTAATTAATTTAATTAGTATGTGACTATTTACGTGTAGTTAACTTAATTGTTTTAGTGTTCAATTTGCTACATTTTGGCTATTATAGGAATTAAGCAATGTAAGACGAGGGTTAGCATATCATTAATTAAAATATCTTGTCTTGCTCCCTTTTGGGCAATCAATTGTACAAATTTTAAGATATGTTTGGTAGAAAGTTTAATACAATGGAATTTAATGCAGAGCAAACTTTATACATACTACGAGTAGTATTCAAATTGTGGAGAACCAGTTCAAATATGAATGGTTTTATCTATGACCTCAAAGAAATTTACTCCCCTCCATTTTTGTTCGTTTAGATGTCGTTTTAACTACAATCGCACATATTAAGTCAATGATTGTTTTCGGTTGAAAGTGTTGAGATAAAAAGAGGAAGTGATTACAATTATTAGAAATATAAAAAAAGTGTATACCTCATCAGTTGATTATTTACGACGCAAAATAACTAAACTAACCACGAAGAAAACCTAACTACGACTAATTAGCACTTTTTTATTTAAAATACTGCATTTAAATGAAAAGGAAGGGAGTATATATGATTTTAGACATAATCTAGGTACCATTCCTAATCTATGCTATTATTTCAAATTATTATCGGAAAAAAATTACTATCAAATTCAAAATTTCAACTTTAAGATTTGAGAACTCTATCCTTTAAAAATTAAAAAATGATTAAAATCATGTTTGTACATCAGTTTTTGATAGTTTTCAAGAGTTTGGGCTTTCTTTTCAAGGCCCGGTGCAAGCCCTAACTTTGGGCCTTCAAGGATGAAAATAAAAAATACGGCCGAACAAAAATGCTAAAGATATGTTGCTCCTCCGCGACGTCGTTCCTCCTAACTCCTTCGTTGCTCCTTCTGTTGAATCCTGATTTTCGTTAAACCCCTGGACTAGGGTTTTGGTGGCGTCCCAAAACCGTTTGAAAATGGAATGTCTTCCTATAGAGAGGTAACTTCGTTTAATTAGTACTCAAACTTCATTTCTCAGATTACCATCTGAATATCTCTTCAAAATTCGCATCTTTAGGTCTACGATTTTACCGGTTGTTAACCACTGTAGTTGATTGATTCAAAGTGCTTCACTTTTGTTTCTGTGGCGCATTTCTTGTTCGTAGACAATCGAGTAAGTTGCTACAATCATGTATTCCTTTATCTGCAAAACTTTCCTCCATGGGAGAAACAGTTTCACGGCCTCGCCGACGCATAAACTGTATCTTATGCGCAGCAGCTCAATACTCTCATCCGTTAGATACTTCTGTAGCAATGTAAATGAGCCCTCATTTGTAGCTTCGTACTTGATAAACACGTTTGGATTCTCTCCCGAATCGGCTTTATCAGCCTCCAAACACATGAATTTTGAAACCCCAGATAAGCCTGACTCTGTTGTTGCATTTTTCAAGCACCATGGGTTCTCAGAAACCCAAATTTCAAGCCTTGTAAGGAAACACCCTCCAGTACTTTTGGCTGATCCTGAGGAATCGCTTTCGCCGAAACTGGAATTTCTTACCTCTAAAGGAGCTTCTAGTTCTGATGTGGCCAAGATTGTTTCTGGTTGCCCATCACTTTTGGAAAGAAACTTAGAGGAGCAGATAAAGCCTTCTTTTGATTTCCTTACTAAGTTACTTCAGTCTGAGGAGAAGAGTATGGATACTATTAGACGCTTTGCTAGTATTCTTAAATTTGATTTTGAGACTACCACAGTAAGTAATATTGATATTTTGAGAGAGTGTGGGGTGCCTGAAGATAATATTGTTACCGCATTCCAGTACCAGCCTAAAACACTTACGATGAATTCGGATAAGTTTAAGGCTGCAGTGGAGGAAGTGAAGAGAATGGAGATAAGTCCTCTGGAGTATAAATTTGTCTTAGCTGTGACTACAGTGGGAGATATGAGCAAGTCAGCATGGGAAAGTAAGGTTGATTTTTACAGAAAGTTAGGTTGGTCTGAGGAAGATATTTCTATGGCGTTTATGAGAAATCCATGGTATATGAAGAAATCACAGGCTAAGGTTACTGCTGTAATGGACATTTTTGTGAAACAAATTGGTGTGGAGCCTTCAATTATTGCAAGAAATCCTGCTTTTCTTTCACTGAGCTTTAAGCAGAGAATTGTTCCAAGAGCTCCAGTTGCGCAAGTTCTAGTATCCAAAGGTTTGGTTAACAAGGATCGTGGTTTGTGGAAGTTGTTCTCCTCCACAGAAAAGGAATTCCTCAAGTTGTATGTTGTTCGTAATGAAAAGGAAGTTCCTGGCATTTCGAAGCTCTATAAAGAGAATTTGGTTGTTCAGGATGAGGAGCACATGGATGATGAAGAATCTCTTGCAGCAGTAGACACTAACACAGCATGTAATAAGGATATTCTGAGAGAACATGGAGTTCCTGAGTTGAAAATTGAAGGTGCGCTTAAGAACCATCCTACAGCACTAATGACGAAGGCAGATCGGTTAAAGGGTCTTATAGAAGAGGTGAAGAAAATGGGGATGAGTCCCACTGATGATAAATTTGTTTTGGCTGTGACTTTATTGGCAAATATTAGCAAATCAGAGTGGGAAAGGAAGGTTGATGCTTATAAAAAGTATGGTTGGTCTGAAGAAGACATTGCTATGGCATTTCGGAAACATCCACAGTTTGTATTGAAATCAGAGGATAAGATTCTTGCTGCGATGGATGTTTGTGTGAAACAAATCGGTTTGGCGCCTTCAATTCTTGCAAAAATTCCGGCTCTTCTTACACTGAACTTGAAGACGAGAATTGTTCCCAGAGCTCCAGTTGCTCAAGTGTTGGTATCCAAAGGTTTGCTGAACGACAGTCATAGGTTGTTGAACATGTTCACCACCTCAGGGAGAGTATTCATGAAGAGTTACGTCATTCCTTATGAAAAGGAAGCTCCTGGCCTGATGAAGCTGTACTATGAGAGTATCACTGTTGATGAGGATAACTATGGCATCAATAAGGAAGACTGTGATGCCACAACAGTATAATATTTATGTCATTTCTGTTATTGCTTTGTTGAATTTTTCGTCTAAGAAATTAATTCTTGCCTTGTGCTGCTTTTGTTCTGCATATTTGTTGATTCTCTTGGCACTTCTCACCTTTCTTAACATTCTGTTAAGTACATCAATATGCAAACAGAGATGTTTTCTGGTTTTCCCTTTATTTTACAGGAGCCATTTTGCATGAAATCGGATCAGATTGACTGGTCTGTCAATCTTATTGGAGACCAGTCGTCTTCCTTGCCCCCGGTAAAGAATTATAGTGCAAACGAACCAAATAGAACAACACCACCTTGAATTGGTAAAAGACTGAAGAAATTGAACAGATCACACTCCATAGAGTCGGTCGGTTCATATGATCGTAAGAAATTTCACTCGCAATATCACCACATATATGAATAGAATGTAAAATACGATATGACATTCTGAAAATTTAAGATAGTTAAGTGTCAAGCAGTTTCGGTGTTTGAATCCTTACAAGTTACATACATATGAAAACAGAAAGAAAAAAATAGTGTAAAAGAGTATGAATAATAATGGTTCTGCTACTGCGGAGGCGCTAGTCTCATGGATGCGTCCTCCGCTTGGAGTAGTGAAAGTTAACGTTGATGCGTCTTTGTGTGCAAGTACTGGAGTAGCGTACGGCGGTGGGCTGCTGCTCGATGATTGCGGTCACTAGCTGTCCGGTTTTACAGTCAACATCGGAAGGTGCCCCATTTTGCGAGCTGAAGCGTGGGTGATAGTACCATGGCATTCGTGTTGCAAAATCCCTTGGATACCAGCATTTGATAGTAGAGAGTGACAACAAAATTGTTGTGAATATGGTCCTTGGTAATTGCTCCCTAAGCCGTGGATTGCATCTCTTATCCATAGCATTCAGGAGCTTGACTCGATCTGTTCTTTTGAGATCGCGCATGTATTCCGTGAGATCAATTTTGCGGCATTTTCTCTCTCACTCTGTCTATTCTTAAGATCCAGGTCTTCATATGCTCGAGGTCGCGCACTCAAAAATCGGGGTCTGGCCTATTGGCGTTAGTCTTGCTCATTTCTTTTGGCGTCTAGTCATGTACTATACATATATATATATATATATATATATAACTCATTGCTCATTCCTTTTGACCTCTAGTCATGTACTATACATATATTTATATATATATATAACTCACTCTTGATCATCACAAAGTCTCATC
>NBIL01017226.1:0-14785 GCA_002752925.1 Viola pubescens var. scabriuscula
GAGGGTGATGACTCCTTTCAACCCAAGCTTGAAGAATGGGACAACAATAATCATAAAATCATTTCATGGTTTGGCAACACTTCTGTTCGCTCCATTCGACAACAGTTTGGTCGTTTTGACACAACCAAAGAGGTATGAAATTTTTTGACTAAGCGTTACTCTGCTACTAATATTGCCTCTCGTTTGCAATATCTGAACTCTTTGCATGATATGCGTCACGAACGTGGACAATCGATCTCTGATTTTTATTCTGAAATGTCTTATATATGGGATCAATTAGCTCTTTCTGAACCATTATGGCAATGCTCTAGGGATGCCAAACTATTTTATGATTATCATGATGAGTTGTGGCTATATCAGTTTGTTATGGCTATTCATAGTGATTTTGAACACATCAAAACCAATTTACTTCATCGTGATCCTTTACCAAATGTTGATAAAGCTGTTAGTGAGCTCATTGCTGAAGGGACTCGTCGCAACTCTACTCGTGTTCTCATACACTCTGTCTTGGCCACAACCACAACACCTCCAAATTCAGGTTTCGTTGACACCACCTCCGAGAACTCTTGCAAGTATTGCAACAAAAAAGACCACACAATCAAAAAGTGTTGGAAAAGCAAGAGGAAACGTGAACAAGGAAATCACAATCAATCTCGCAATCCATCTTCCCGTTTCTCTCGCCAATATGCAGCTGTGACTGACAACACTAATTCAACCATTCCAACACTTACTGAAGAACCTACTCCAACCCTAAATGGAGTCGATATAGAAGCTATTGTCAACTAGGTTCTCTCTCGTGCCAACATTCAAAACTCTGCTTTCTCCACCACTGCAGGTAATAATTTTTGGTTATTTGATTCTGCTTGTTGTAATCATATGACTTCTAACATCTCATGTTTCTCCTCTAAATCATTAACATTTAATTCACCACTTATTCACACTACTGATGGCTCACTTATGCATATCACTCATGTGGGTTCTGTTCACACACCACACCTTGATATTACTAATGCATATCATGTTCCAAAACTCTTTGTGAATCTTTAATCTGTTGGTTAATTAGGTGATATGAGACTTGATGTTTTATTCTCACAAAGGGGTGTGACTGTGCAGGACTCTGTGACCAACAAGATCGTTGGGACAGGCCATAAGATAGGACGTTTATTTGAGCTATCATCTTACATCTTCCTCATGGTTCCTCTACTGTTGCCGCCACTCCATCTCGTGCATCTGTTACTTTTCATGTTTGGAATTCTCGTCTAGGCCATGTCTCCAAGAATAAACTTAAATATTTATCTACTATTGGTGCATTATGACAAGTTAATCTCATTTATTTTGATTGTATTGCTTGTCAACTTGGTAAACAACCGGCTTTATCTTTTAATAACAATGACTATATTTCTAATGTTGCCTTTGATTTGGTGCTTTCTGATGTTTGAGGACCTTTTCCTATTCCTATCATGGGAGGATCTCACTATTTTCTTCTTTTTATTGATGGTTTTTCTCGATATACTTGGATATACTTGATGAAACATAGGTCTGAATTGCTTGATATTTATCGTGATTTCTCTACTATGGTTAAAACTCAATTTTGATGTCAAATTAAACTTTTTCGCTCTGACAATGCCCTTGAGTACACACAACGTGCTTTTCTTAGTTTATTGAAGCAGGACGGCACAATTTCTCAATACTCTTGTCCAGGCACCTCTTAACAGAATGGTCGAGCAGAACGTAAGCATTGATATATACTTGACACTGTTCGAACATTACTCACTATCGCATCTATTCCTGGTCAATTTTGGAGAGAAGCTGCTCTAACAGTTGTTTATACAATCAACAGAGTTCCTTCTTCTGTCATTCACAATCATACACCATATGAGAAATTATTTGGTAAACTTCCCTCTTACTCTAACCTTCATACTTTTGGATGTGCATGTTTTGTCTTGCTCCAATCACACGAACACAACAAATTTGAACCTCGATCGTGATTATGTTGTTTTCTTGGCTATGAGATTAATCATAAAGGTTATCGTTGTTATGATCCTGTCAGTCGACGACTTCGCATATCTCGACATGTGATTTTTTTGGAGAATACATATTTTTTTAAAAATCACTTCCTTTCATGTTCTTGTCGATCATGTCAATCATTTTTTTACGAATCATTCTGTTGAACTATTTCCTGAGTCTTCCGGCATGGCTAATAGTGATACTTCAAACGTGCCTACAAATTCCCCAAGTCCATCTAATGACCTACAACTTCCACATGACAATGAGGTACAAAATTTAGGTACTTAATCTTCTACGAGCTCTCGTTATCCAACTAGAACTCCTTTTCCCTCTACTAGACTTCAAGATTTTTTTATTTATTATGCCTTGGCTACATTGCATGAACCTTGCTCTTTTTGCGAGGCCTCTTCTGACCCTCTTTGGCAGGAAGCAATGCAAGAAGAACTAAATGCACTACAGAAAAATAGCACATGGGATATTGTTGATCTTCTGCAGGAAAAACAAAGGTGGGATGCAAATGGATCTACAAAATCAAAACCAGGTCCGATGGAAGCATTGAACAATACAAAGCACGATTAGTAGTCAAAGGATATACACAAGAATATGGCATCAACTATGAGGAGACTTTCGCTCTCGTTGCTCACATCACCACCATTCGAACCCTTATTGTTGTTACTGCTTCACTCAAATGGTCACTCTCACAAATGGATGTCAAAATGCCCTCTTGAATGGGGATCTTGAAGAAGAAGTCTACATGCAACCTCCACTTGGATTGAATCTCTCTTCCAACAAAGTTTGCAAACTTCGTAAGGCATTGTATAACCTTAAACAAGCTCCACGAGCTTGGTTTTCAAAATTCTGCAATGTCATTCACCGTGTTGGCTTCTCATCCAGCTCTCACGATTCTGCCTTATTTATGTGGAAATCAGATAAGGGCACCATCATTCTACTTCTTTACGTAGATGACATGGCCATTACTGGAGATGATATCTCTAGTATTTGTGAGCTCAAATCCTCTCTGAGTCAACAATTTTGATATGAAAGATTTGGAGAATCTTGGATATTTTCTCGGCATCGAGGTAACAAAATATTCTGATGGTTATTTTTTATCTCAAGTAAAATATGCATATGACCTGTTGTCTCGAGCTGGCATTTCCAATAGCAAATTTGCAGATACTCCTCTTGAATTGAACATCAAATTTCGCCCAAATGATAGGGCAGGTGATCCAACTGATCGACGATCCACTACTGAATATTGTTTCTTTCTTAGTGACTCACTCATATCATGGCGTAGTAAGAAATAAACAGTTGTTGCTCGCTCTAGTACTGAAGCCGAATATCGAGCACTTACAGACACCACATCCCAATTGATTTGGCTTCGATGGCTCTTAGCTGATATGGGAGTTCCTCAATCTCAAACTACTCTTCTTTACTGTGATAGTCAAAGTACAATCCAGATCGCCCACAACGATGTCTTTCATGAACGGACAAAATATATCGAGATTGATTGTCACTTTGTTCATCATTATCTTCATAAATGGACTCTTCAATTACACTCCACTTCCTCCATTAATCAAACTGTTGACATCTTCACCAAGAGTCATTCTACGTGCCGATTTCAAGACTTACTTTCTAAACTCAAGTTGTCATCCAATTTATCACCTTGAGTTTAAGGGGGGATATTTACATATTATTACACATGATTTCCTCCAATTAGAATCCCTCTAATTATGCTAGTCGTTGCTAACTTATAGCTAGTCATTTATACTCTTTCTTATGTGTACATACTTTTGCAGTATAAATACCCCAATAGTTGTACAATTATATTCATTCAATAATATACAATTATTCGTTCCTTTTGTCGTTTCTAATAGTGATATATTGACCATGTATATTCAATTTTTTTCTTTTTTGGTTCAAGCCATATATATTCAAAAAGTTTTTTTTTTGTCAAAATGATCCGATAATTTAGTCACCATATTGGGTGCTGGATTTGAGTCGGACAGGATTTCCAAGGCGGTAAAGAGATTCTAATTTGCAATACTGAATTACTAATATATTTTTATTAACTGACATGACACGAGATGATTAAATGTGTTTCTTCCTCCTTACTACTTACTGGCTTATATTTATTTTTGTACATTTCTTACTTTTTTATTATATTGATCACTTGACGTGTAAGTGTTAGAGGAGAAGTTATACACTATTCTCGAATTTTTATATTAGCGTGTACATAAGGATCGTTCGACCAATGAGGTTGTTATATATCGATAGTGGGTGATTACACAAGATTGACAAAATTAAAATTTAAAAATGCTAAAAACTTAGGTAATGGATTGGTAGGTGAACCCTTAATGTACCCACAATTATATGTAATCACTCACTATTACTGATGACATGTTATGATTTTATTTGTTGGATGATTATTGTGTACTCATTGAGATGAAAAAATTCTCTGTCATAGAGGGGGAAAAGGTGTTTAAAGGTCCTTGTAGATACGTGAATCAAACAACTACGGTTGTTCACAGTACCATTCATAGTATCAAAAAATACTTTCCTTGTTGGGAAGCTAATTGATATTGTTTTGACAAACAGCGTGCACGGCCACGACTACGACTACTCTGACCTAACAATTAAACCACACACACGTACAGTTAGTTTTACAGCTCCGGCGACCGGCGCAAATGATCGGTTGAGATTCCTGATTACTATTTGTGATGGTTGAATTGCTAGTTTATTGTTTTTTCTCTCTGAAAAATAAATTAAAATTTTCTTTATCCAAACCCCAAACCCAAGCTAGAGAATCAATTTGGTCACCGATTACGGCAAACCCTGTTCATAGCAAAAACAATACCAGTGGCACAAGATAGCTGTTAGCTAGCTACGGAGTATATAATATAGATTTAAATAATTGTTCATTCCATTTATATAATATCATACAAATCCTTCTCTCGAGACCTTAAGTATGGCAGCCTTTCAAATCTTATAATTTGACTTTAATTACTTTTCCCTCCACGTGATTATTACTAATTTAAATTCGAGTTTGAATTCTTGTTAGTACGATTGTCACCAACAAATTAAACAAACAATAAATTACATGCTCATTGACAGACCAGAATGTTGTTATTCCCGGTTCATACTAAATTATATCATATATTTTAGGATAAACATAGATTTTAATACTTAAATCATTAGTTTAGTATCACGTTTATTCTATACAAAAATGTCTTAATAACTTCTTTTGTTAGGTATGAATAACACGACCTTAATGTTCAGTCCCTTCCTTATATTAATTATTTTGTTGTTGTTCTTATTATCAATTCAAACTTCAAAAGTCAGATTATTTAATTAGCATTTTTAGCAATCAAATATATNTGTGTTTTTTTATAGTGACGTAACGTCATTTTAAATTAAATATCGCATCACTAATTAGTTATTAAATCTATTTAATTTATGCAAATTTTATAATTATAAAATTATTAATTAATAAGTAGATATATTCATCGTTATTATAACTCAAATAATAATATTATAATCACCTCACTCACTATTAACTTTATTAGAAGAGTCAAACATATCATGTTCTTCCAGCGTTGGGAGCCTAGTGGTTTATCCTTTTACACATTCTGTTTCATTCCATATTTATTTACGCCAAAAAAGCATGGGCCATATATAAATGTCAATGGAACACGCATTTTTCTTCGACGTTGGCCAAGGACCGATGGTCGTGATAAATAAATGCTTCCAACAATTATTATGGTCGAGTAGTAAGAATTAAACAGTAAACTTGAGAATAATAAAGCCATTTGGAAGTACGGCTTGCTCGAACTTGATTAGTTCTTTTTGGGTAAGAAAAGAGGAAACCGATAAAAGGTTTATTGTCGTCAACTGTTGAAGCTGACTTTGTTCGTGTAACATGAGAAGTAAAGACTAAATAAATAATTCAAGAAGTCTCCTTTTTATTCTTTTTTTTTTGTTTTTCAATGAAGTATATGAAAGATGCCACCGCCCGTCCGCTGTCCATTGTTTCTGACTTTGACATTCTAAAGTTTGACCAGATAATTGGATTTTGTAATATATTAAAATAATTATGGAACATTAAAAAAACCGAAGGAAAAAAGAAAAACTAATAGTAATAAAAATAAAGAGCTTGTGGTGGATCAAATAAAATTCACACTGAAAAGAAAAATTGACTTCATGTTTGGGTCCAAAAATATGAATTGCAAAAAGTCATGAATACAAAGCTGGTACAAATCAATCGAGATATATATAATATTGGCCATTACTGCTTTTCACTTACCTCCTCTCTTTTTCCCTTCCCCCCTTTTTGAATCTTTGAACAGCTGTTACAATTCTGCATTCTTCATGTACAAGTACAAGGATTGTTCACTCACACTCATCTAGATGATTCTAACATATCAGCTTTACTAACCTGGCACAGTTGATTTAATACACGCACCAGTACCGATCATCGTCAAACCCGTTTTCAAGTTGACCAAAAACTTCTCAAGCTGGCAATTGATGTAAAACTCGTCCAGCCAAAGATGCACAGCCAACCCCACTCATTTGGCATGGAGCTGTTTTGACTTTTAATTCGTTTCCTTCGGATTTGAGAATTCACCTCTCAACTCTTCTATCAAAGGTGTATGAAGGCCTCATTACCTACAAACAATGGCATTTCGGCACCATGGCCTAAACAAAGGAAAACTCATCTCATGAAATCCACCAACAAAAATTGATTCCCATGTACACGCTTCTTTACACGATCAAAGATTAGGTAGAATGTTTCTGGATCGCATGTAGGATAAAAATTGGGTTGGTAATTCTGCCAGAAGTTCTTGAACGACAGAAATCCCTCCACCTGAAATTGTTAGGAAAGTTACTACCAAACTGGAACTAAGCATTGAAGCTTCCACCAAAGGTAGGAGCACATACAATAGACTTACTCTGTACATCCCGGAATGGTACAAATTGGACTATATCGCGAGTGGCAACACGCCCAGTTGAACTTTCAAGTCTCTCTCCTTTATCAGCATCCAACACCTATATAGGAAGCATTCAAAATTCAGAAAATTGGAGTAAATAAAAGAATCCAGGTTTCAGGTTGGTACCGAGGACCAAAAGGAAATATAACTACTCATTCAATAAACTATCCCCAGACGGGATGGTTAAATGTGCGAAAAAAGGTACCTCCATTTCCTTAAAGTCGGCTCCTCCAACTCCAACAATGAGGATTGACAGGGGTAGGTCAGATGCTTTTACTATGGCATCTCTGGTTTCTTGGAGGTCAGTGACAACTCCATCCTAGAACAGAACAAGTTTAGACTTAAAAAGAGAAAATGCAGGAACTCAATCAAGAGGAAGTTTTGTTCTTCAAAGGACATGAACAAAATCCATCCAAGAAAAGTCGTCCAGAGTTCTTGTTTTTACCGTAATTATTAATAAAACAAAGTATTTTTTCCCTCCATTTGCAAGAGACTGGCTAGCAATTAGTGCAGCATTGCTGATCACAGGTCCAAAAAGTGTAGGTCCCGCAAGAGAAACGTTAAATAGTGCACTGTTATATGCCACCATAATTCCTTGGATTCCATCAACCTGAGAAAGAGTTATGCTTAATCATTAGGGATGTTTAAGTAAGAGCAATATACTGATATAGTTAACATCAAAAACATTTAAGCATTTTCACCTCACACTGGTGGCTGCTGCCATTTAAGTTAAAGCAATGAGAGACTGGGCCATCAATTGGCCGTGCCCCAAATCCCCAGGCAGGAAAGCGCTTATCTGAATCATAAAACTGCAACACCTCTCCGACATCCATGATTGCCTGGTAAAAAATTGGCAGTTGTAGAGATAAGAGATCATGAATAAGTTATTAAAAAGCAGCAGTGATAGAAGAGATGGATCATATCTTACTCTCTGATATGCATTTAGACGACCTGTGTTGTCAATATAATGCAATGAATCAGGGAGGCGGGGGTTTCCATTTGAAGCTGAAAGATGAAACAAAAGGACAACACATATTGGATCACTGAAATCAATTCGATATCCAACTTTATCTAATGATTCATTATGACTAACTATTACATGAAGGGCTTAAGGAGGGAAAGGCAGATGGGACTGACAATAAGGAAGAAAACAATGCTGACATAGATGCCAGAAACATAAATCTGTAAGAACTTTGCGAAAGTGATAAGTAATCATGAAAAACACATTTTTGCTTACAATTTTGGGTTTAGGCCTAAGACCAAGAAAGATATAGGCTTGCCCCAGTCTTTGTCATAACATAAGCAGATATTTTCTTTTCATAGAACTAACCGTAGTTTTCTTCCTAAATTGATGCATATTTTAGTCAGATACAAGTGTCAGTCTAATAGAGGCATTTGTTCCAAAACGTAAAAACAATAGTATGGGGAAAACAGGCATGTATTCAATTAGATAATAGTGAAGTTTATGTTTGTTTTTGTCCGGAAAAAAGTACATCCTTGTTTTGTAGTTTCGTGTGGAAATTCAAGAGAAAATGCGAAGATATGTGCACAACTGTAACACAGCGGATGCATAACTGACAAACTGATTCATCATGGCATAAAAAGTTACAATTTGCATTTCTAGCCTAAAATGAGGGAGGGTTCAATAAAAAAAGAGGTAGATTACTCTACAAAAAGACTTAAAAAGTTACCAGTGAAATCAATGGCCACCATGAAGTTCAGTTCGCACCCTCCTTTCAAGTAATCCAGGAAAGTGTATTGGGTACTTTCGGAGAACACATCCACAAATAGGTGGCCATTTAAGACCTGCATCAAGAAAATTTAGAATCAAAGGAGAAGAAAGAAAAGATAGGAACCAAATCATTTGATATAGATAATCATACCTTGCTAGGATTATTCCCAGCAGTAGGGGGCAAAGCTAATCTTTCTCCTTCCCGAAGAGAATGAAGCCTTTCCAAGTCAGCTATTGATTTTTTAACTTCACTGATAAAGAACAAAAGTGAATATCTCTCAAACGCGTAACTACAAATAGGCACCGGGAAAAGAGAAAAGAGAGAGATCATTATTACCCAAGCAAATCATGCTTGCCACTGTTATTGAAGTTGAAGCACTGAATAACTAATGGACTGTCCTGCATGTCACATTTAGAGGGGGTAAGCAGAATACTAATTGAACACAAATAAGCAACCACAATTGAACAGCCCAAACAGATTGAAATTAAAGTAAACCATGCACAGGTTTTCCTATTTTGGTTGAAAGAACAAATTCCCCTGCTTTCTAGGATCCTAGACTTTTACTAGTTAAAGCAGGTTTGTACACAAATGATAATTTCTTTTACCTTGCTTCCAACTTGTTGAATATTCAGAAAGATTGGCTTCCATGTTGGGTTCTGACTGTTCTTGAGAACTTCTGTTTTACAGACAGGTATCGGTTTTCCAGTCTCCACAATTTTTGAGATCAATAAGAAGGAATCCTGCATGTGGAAAGTGAAGACAATTTACTTAATATATCTTATAAAATATTTGACAGGAGAGAAAACAGAGACCAATGATCCATACACTTCTAGAGAACAGCTCCTTATGCTCCAAATCGGAACACCTTAATGTCATTTCCATTGTAGTTTTGGAGCTAATGCATTCCTCAGCATGCACAACAAGCTGTCCACAGTGTCGGGGATGACTTTGCAGGTTGGAATCTTCTCTATATACGAGATCTAGGGTCAAAGACCTACTTGGCTTCGTCACAATCTGCAGGGAGAGAATCATGAAAGTAGTTAAGGAAGTGATTAAAATAAGAATTTCAATGCATAGATTGGGTTTTGGACCCCATTGCTTCAGGAGGGCCCCTTTAACTATGTCGCTCTTTTGCTTATCAAGGAAAAAAAACTGTTAATTTTTTTCAAAAAAAAATGAATCTTGACTACTTAGAATGAAAGAGTGAAATCCACAATCATATATCCAAATTTCATCATCATACAGACATAGCGTCTTTCATTGAAATAGATTAGCATATGATCTCATATTCTGGTTGAATAACGTTGAAGTTCTCATTCTTTAATAACATATTGTAAGGAAAGATGTAAACTAAGTGGTTTTCATATCATACCTGAGATAACACAGAAGTTGCTTCGCCAAGAAATTGTTGCTCATCTAGTTTAAGCATCTACACGCATAGAATCAATTGTTATTAATGCCTTAGAACCCTGTTGATCCCAACGGAATAGTATTTGACAATTTTGTACTTTTGCTAGGAAAAGTTTCTTCAGCCAACAGAAATCACATTCAAAACATCTAAATAGCAAGCGCAAACAAAAGCATTTAATAGAATGTAATGAGTAGACACGCTGTTTTAACACTTAGCCAAGAATGCTTCCACAGAGTCAAAAGAAAATTCGCTCTACATTTTTCTTTCAATGTACCATTGCAAAATCTTGCTATCCCTTTAACAAGGAAGGTTTAAGTAGGACGTCTCAGATACATAGATATCTTCCATCATTCTCACAACATAATCACCGACAGACCATGAGCTTATAACAAACATTAAACCCAAAAAAGTACTGCTGCAAACTCAAGCATAGGACAATTAGTTAGCTGGCATTTTGCATTCATGTAATGATAACTTTCTTTCTTCTATTAAATATTATAATTATATTTAGCACTTCTGAATTTCATATGATGCTCGGAAACTGTTGAATTTCATCACATTACAGCCTGTCATATATTCCTAGCGCCTTATCTGAGCAGTGAAATTGAACACCAACTCTGTCTTACAAATGGACTCCACTTCTGAAGGTAGAGTAAATATAAACATATATTCTGCAATAAGCTTTTAATTGGAGCAATTTCATCCCAAACAATAAGATCAACTAAAGAAAGACCAAGTACAACTGTAGAAAATATACCTTTGTATCTACATGGTGAAATTGAGTGTCAACATCAAATACCCGAAACCTGCCATGAATCAGAACGTCGCCTTATGGTGAACTTCTAAAGTGCAGATTTCCATGAAATAAAAGAAAATAAAAAGCAAGATGTAATAAACTTACAGCAAAGTTTGAACAACTTCAAACTGGAACGTAATAATGTACTTTGTAATCCACGTGGGATTCAATGAGTTAAGTACTACTTCAGTGCGGAACACTTCAGTAAGTGTTCCATCGCTTGCTTTTGTATAAACAACCAGCATGGGATCACTCTAAAGTGGAAAAAGAAAATTGATGAGGAAAAACACAAAAGCTTTAAAATGGTAAAAAGAAAAAATAATAATGGGGCATTTCTCACACTCATAAGCAAATCATAAACAGAAAAATATAGTCCTGAAATTCTCAAAGAAATGTAGTCTCCATTCCTAGTGGATGGCACTGTATCACATCAATGCGGTTAATCTAAAATCAACATAGGGTGATAAGAAAAGGGGTCATGTGCTACCCAAAAGCTAAATGATACTTTAGCAGAAGTAAATATGGCAAGTAAGCAAAGGTAACGCCTTGCGTCTCACCCTTTCCACCTACGGTTACACTAAACCAGGAAATGCCAATGCCACTGGAATCTCTCACTAAGTTCTTAAATCTTCCCCCTTTCCTCAATCCAAATAAACACAAGGCAAGCCAAAAGGAAATCCTTATGACTAAATTGTGGATTAACAAATCTTGACTTGATGCTTTCAAAATGCTTTCCACTAAACAATTTTCTCATGAAACATGCAGAGTTTAAAACTTAAGTTTTCTTACAACCCTTGTAAATTGAACTTCTTGTCATCTATACAATCAAAATAATCAAAGACCCACTTGCATCGAATGCACCCCATCAAGCATCAAATTCACCGTGAACAAGAACATGACTTGTTCGGTTCACTTTTTAAACACCTCAACACCAGAAAACTCTAACGTAAACAGTTGTATTTGGATCTAAAAATCATTTCATTACGCAATTACTTAGTCTGACCCGTCAATATAAATTCCTCCATATCCATCCAAGAAGTCAATGCGCAAACGAGGGAAATTAACTAACCTTTGACAGCACATCTCGGTTGAGCAAATTTGTAGCCGAAAATGACAACTGCAAACTCACAAAAATGCCAGTAAGCAAAAAGAAAGTATACATGGTAATGCCAAGTGCAGCTTTGTTTTTCTCTTGCGGAAAAGAAAAATGAAGAGAGTTAAAAGAGGTGACCTCGATCTGAGAGAACAGGCCGTTGAAGCCGCGAGACCTGAGAAACAAATCGACAGCGTCGTTGGCAGCAGCGGCGGAGGCAGCGGCAGAAGTTCCACCAACGGCGGCCCTTCCGCCGACCACGTCGGAGCAGCAATTCCCCATTGCCCCACCACGACAGCAGGAGTTTCAGGGAAAACGGCGCAGTAGGTAACTGAGAAATGAAAAGAAAACGGGGCCGGGAGAGAACGATTGTAGATGAGAGAGCGATCGGATTGAAAAAAAAAAAAAAACTGATCTCTGAAGTAAGTGAAGAAATTGATACCAAAAAAAAAAATAAAGAGAATGATGGGGCCCACTCTGTTATTTGGTCTGAGTCGTCTGAGTCAGCTTGTCTCCCTCCTTTCCTTCCCTAGTTGGTTTGGTTTGGTTGTTGTTCTAGTTGCTATCCGTTATTTTCCTTGCTTCTTTTCGTGCAGTGTAAAACAATTCCTACCAAAAACGCGTTTCGTTCGTTTCTTTCTACTAATATTACTTCCTGTGGACTTCTTTTTTTTCAAAGTACAGTACCGTAAAATTAGACGTTGATCCTTCTAAATTTTAAACTCTGACAAAGCTAAAAAAAAATTTAAATCATTTCATGGATCTCGGGATTTTAAAATAGTTATTTATTCTAAGTTTTAAATATGACGGGATTTTAAAATAGTTATTTATTCTAAGTCTTAAATATGAGACTTTAGAATATCAGTTTGAGTTTTAAACTAATTCTAATGCGTCGCGGATTCATGTTTTAAATTTTTTTTTTCTAATAATAGTTAAAATTATATTATTTATTTACCCGTTAACATTTGAACGGTCCAACTTCCAAGTCCAGGAGGTAGTTTAAGTTAAGCAAATACATTGGAGCATGTCAGGTGTAAAGTGTGAATACTATAATTGATACGTAATTTTGTTCGCATCGGGTTAATTTAGTAAGTCAGTAAAGTGTTTACAATAGTTAGTTTTTTATACACAATAATTAAACAATGATTTTTTATTTAGATTGTGTAAAATATCAAACCAACCGTACTAACATTTTGAGGTGGGTATATTATTTGTCATTAATACAAGCCTAGAAATATGAAAACTTGCATTAATCAGCTAAGTTGTAGCAATTATTTGTTAAGTGTACTTAAACATACTAAACACTTTAATTACATGTTTACCTGTTTTTTTAGATTTTATAATATGACCCTTAAACTTATGATTTTTTAATTAATGTATCTTATTTAGACATTTTTAGTTTCATCCCTGCTTGAACTATATATATACCTTATTTAAATAGAAAGAAGCACTTTGCTTGTTCCTTACTTGATTGGCCTATCATAAATTTATGGATACTTGTAATTCTATAATAACAATTCATATTCTTTTAATCTAAATACTCCTTATTAGAGAATTGAACCCTGTTTATTTTTTTTACAATGAGGACTAGGAGACTGGAATCTTGGTTTTGGCCGCAATCAATGAGTTGCGACGTGGACTCCGCAACTGCAAATATGTCTAGAATAAAAATTCACAGAGGACCAGTCAAAGGACATTCAGACTGTAAACCGGAAATTGTTTATTGGCAGTGGACTGCATGGCCTTGGTCCAAAGTATCCGGGAGGAACTCTCAGCGATTTCGTGAGGTAAATTTTGCAGCGGATTTTTTCCCCCATTTAGTCTATTCATATATTCTGAAAAATTACTAGTTAGATGCGATTCCTGAGGGTGTTGAAGCGTAGCTCGGCTATGATAATATGGGTATCACGCTTGTGTTTCTCCAGACGTTAGCCATCTTTTATTAAAAAAGAAAAAGAAAAAAGACATTCAGACTGGAAACCACATACATACAGTCTCATCTCACATTGCCTGTTGGAAGAATAAAATAAAAATTGTCACATGCCATGTTTTTCAATGCCACCAGAATTAAACAATCACAAAACAAATGGCTTTATGTTCTTTATTTCTCACATATAATAATTAAATAAAAGTCTCTGGTTGTGTTTATAATTTGCATTTGAATCTCTTTAGAAATAGTACGAGTATGAGTATGAGTATGAATATTACTTACCCGCGTATTGTTTAATACAATTGCGCCCTGTTTTTTTTTTTCAGTCTAATTATAAAGTCTGATTTTTTTTAAGGAGGAAATCATTTTTATTTGTCTCTTTTATATTTTTTATGCAAAAATTAGGTTATTTTACTTTATTTTTATTTTTATTTTTAATGAGTATTTAGGAAAAAGAATGAGTGGATGAACGAAAATTAATATAATTAGATCATTAGTAGGACCAGTAATTGAAATTTACTAGTAATTTGTTTGCATGTCAAAAGAAAGTCAAACTTTCATGGAGCGTACGGAGTAATTAATTAAGTTGATGTTTGGACATAGGGCAGCACTATCTATATAGCCAGGGGAGCTGGGGAAAGGAGTAAAAATTGGGACCCAACTACAAGGCCAGACAATAAAGAAGCTTTTGCTTACCAAATTCAAAAAGGCGAGCGACAACAGAACAGACGCTACAAATTGCTAAGCTAAAGCTAAAGCCATGCATGCCCGCCCCGCTGCAATAATATTGCCGTAGTTACGGCTCGAATCGAGAAATTATTAGGTATTCT
>NBIL01017254.1:1915-15666 GCA_002752925.1 Viola pubescens var. scabriuscula
TAAATTGTAACTCAAAGTTGCTCAAAGTTTGTGTTTGGATTGTCTTACCAGGACTGTAAAGGAGCTAGAGGTGGACGCGTCAGTGATTGCAAGTGAGTTTCATCTCACACTCATTTTACCTAACAAATAGTTGAAACATGAATTCCAGTAGAGTAATGTATGCAGGTTCTTGTGTCCTGAAGTCATATATGTTGTAGTTGACCATGGTCCATTGGCTGTGGACAATTATTCTAATCTGTTTCACCAAATTTACTTTATACCTATCTCATCACCAACCTCTGCGATGCTAGGACTCATTTTTTTATCTTAAAGCAACTCTCTCTCTTTTGGAAATAATAATGGATGAACTGAACTAATCACCACCTATATATCACTTTCCAGAACACTTGGAAGAATTGGAACAACTTTTGAAGGGAATTGCCATGATGAAAGAGTTGACTCCAAGGACAAAAGACTACCTAGTTTCATTTGGAGAATGCATGTCCACCAGGATTTTTGCGGCATATTTGAATAAAATTGGTGCAAAAGCCCGTCAGGTACATTGATTAATATTTAATGTGATTGCTGCCACTTCTTGTAAATATTCCTTTATGAGGTGCAAGTTAAATCCCGTACTGCCATAGGAATCCTTTATATATTGAACCAACAGCAGTTCTGATTTGCTATTATTGCAATCTGAGAATGCAAGTAGTGCAAAAGGAAAGGGACCCAGAAGTAAGATTGAGGATATAAGAGATAGAAAAAGACTATTCTATATAAAAGTGAATTCCCAGGCGTGAAGAAGAAATGAAAGAAAAAGAGATGACCCCTCCAGCTGATTTATTTTTGACTTATTTAATCTACTTGATGTCGGGGTTAGCATTACCTGCCTTTCTGTTTATTTTAGCGAGTTGGCGAGATGGAAATGGGGTGCGTGGCCAAATTGGGTTCGAATCCCATTTCTCCCGTGTGGATATTTAACTAGACAAAGACAACAGCACTGTGACAATTTATGAAAAGATTACTCTTTTAATCTTACGTGTAATATAGGAGAAATAATTACTCTGTTTTCTTTTGATCTGGAGAGAGACTTACTCAAACTTGATAAAAAGTACAACCATTCTTCAATGCTAATTGGCAGCCTTACCAACATTTCAGGTTGGTATTATTTCCCTGAAAGGCCAAAAAGAAATTGATGGCTATAATGTGCTATAAGAATTGTGATGGTATACTGGATCTATGGATTCTATCTTGTGACCTATTGTTTGTGGATCTGGGTTGACAGATGCCCAGAACTTTCTACAGACTGGGAAGTGGAAATTAAAATGGAATGAATTTGACTGAATTCTATAATGAGTATCAGAAATTGAGGTGGTCATGATGACAGCCAAATAAGTATAATGTATCCCCTGTTTTTGCAGTATGATGCCTTTGAAATTGGTTTTATCACCACCGATGACTTCACTAATGCAGACATCCTTGAAGCAACTTATCCGGCTCTCGCAAAGAGGTTACATGGGGATTGGACTAATGACCCTGCAATTCCTATTGTTACTGGATTCCTTGGAAAGGTATGCAAGATGAGTAACTACCTAAGACATAATTCAGCAACTCATGATAATTTTTAGATAGTTTCATAATGATTTATGATTTGGTGATTGTAATTGCAGGGCTGGAGATCTTGTGCTATAACCACATTGGGCAGGGGTGGTAGTGATTTGACAGCCACAACTATTGGAAAAGCATTAGGCTTAAGGGAGATTCAGGCAAGTGTAGACAATGAAACCGTGAATGTAACATTCGCTAGGATTGTTTGGGATGATGCTAGGGGATGAGCTTTTTCTCCACAACTGTGGTTTAATCATACTTTTTATGACTACTGAGCACGTATGAATAAGTTTCTATGTCCTACAGGTGTGGAAGGATGTTGATGGGGTTCTAACATGTGACCCTAATATATATCCAGGCGCAGAACCTGTGCCATATTTGACATTTGATGAAGCTGCTGAGCTTGCATATTTTGGTGCTCAGGTATAATTTTCTATGGTTGCAAAACTTGCAGCTTATTCAACAATTAAGCTGCTTTTATGACTCTGGATGATTGTAATAACTGCTCTAGTTTAATTGTTGATGGGAAATATTTATGAAAATAGCCAAGTCGTGAGTTTTCACAGTTATGGTGTTTGTTTCCCTTCTACAGGTCCTCCATCCACAATCCATGAGACCTGCTCGTGAGGGTGATATTCCTGTTAGGGTTAAGAATTCTTACAACCCAAATGCTCCTGGAACTCTTATCACCAGGGCACGAGATATGAGTAAGGTTTGCATCAAAGGATTTCACAGTATGTCAAGAGAATGCAAAATGGTTCTCAATTTTTTACTTGGTGAGTGAAGTAGCATTAATCCCTTCTTGCTCTTAATTTCAGGCAGTACTAACTAGCATTGTTTTGAAACGGAATGTTACAATGTTGGATATTGTTAGCACCCGCATGCTGGGTCAATTTGGGTTTCTTGCTAAGGTACTATCCTACAATCTGATTATGATCTTAGTGTGCTTTGAGGCTTCAGCCTCAGGTTCAGATCTCATCCTCCATGACATTGTGTTCATGCAGGTGTTTTCCATATTTGAGGACTTGGGCATCTCTGTGGATGTTGTAGCTACCAGTGAAGTCAGTATTTCCTTGACACTGGATCCATCTAAGCTTTGGAGCAGAGAGCTAATCCAGCAGGCAAGCGTATGGGATTCTTTAGATTGTTATGTTAAAACATTTTTCTTGAAATCTTTATTTTAGCTCAACTGTTTCGACGAGTCTAATGTGTTGTACTACCTTCCTTAACCAGGAACTTGACCATGTTGTGGAAGAGCTTGAGAAGATTGCTGTAGTCAATCTCCTTCAGCACAGATCAATAATTTCTCTCATTGGAAATGTTCAAAGGTCTTCATTAATATTGGAAAAGGTGATCTATTTTTCCCTTGCACCTTCATAAGATGCTAATTTAACCATGATCTTCTTTGGGTGATTAAACATGTATGAAATGTTGGAAACATCGCTACTTTTATTAGTTCATCCAGGAGAATACATACTTTTGCATGGGTTTTTTCGTTTCCCCTCCCCCACTCTCTAGACAGCCTGAATTCAAACACCGATGACCATCTTGTGGATTCTTCTTTTATCTGTCGTTAATCATTTCAAGTTTTAACTTTTAAATCCGATGTAAGCTGGCAATTAAACTAAGAAATTAATAGGCGGTTTTGTGTTGCATTATGCCTGCAACCTATAGCATAGATTCCTGCTTTCCGTTGTTGATAACAGACATTTTCTATCATTTTATAACCATATCCTTCTTGTAGAGGCTGGAAAGTAATTACCCACTCATGCTGCTGACTAGCAATGTTTAAACTGTTTTTGCTGAAGGATCAAGACTTCATTGCTTCTTTATTTGTGCATTTACTGAAGTCTGAATCGATGTTATGGCAGGTTTTTAACGTTCTACGAACCAATGGAGTCAATGTTCAGATGATATCACAGGGTGCATCTAAGGTATGCGCCTTATAAGTAACCTTATTTTGGTTTCCTGTATGTTTGTTGTGAACCCATGCATGAGCTTGTAAGCACCACACTTTGAACTCCACATCTGTTCTGGGGTCCAGGAGCCATCTCTTGGTGTCAGCTTTTTTTCTTCCAGTGACACCTTTCGTAATATCGACTGTTTGTTTCTAGGTTAATATATCATTGATCGTCAATGACAACGAAGCTGAGCAATGCGTTAGGGCTCTCCACAGAGTCTTCTTTGAAAGTGAATTTTCTGAATTAGACTGGCAACATGCATCTGACAATGGTGTTGCCTCCTCATAGTCAAGTTCTTGTCTAATTCTTATCTAATAATTGTATTGGCGCAATGGCCTCGCCGTATTGATTCAGAATCTGTTCTTAGGTAGCGTTAGTGAGTTCCTTCCCTGTTGTCGGCCGAAATGTAGTAACTATTGCTATTGATGTATCTTGAATAAAATGTTTCGTTTTTGTTTGAATGAGCATGTTTTGATCATATTTCGGTTCAAGTTTATGAGGTATAGTTTGGTTGAGCTGGTCATGAGGTCTCTTTTATTTTTTTTATTAAAAAGGATGGCTCATTTTGCCTGGGATACAAAATAGCCCCAATTGGCTCCGTTTACAATAGCGCACAAAAATCAGCCATCACATTATTCATCACATCTTTTATTTATGTACCACAACACAAATCATTGTTTAGTTTATGAAAAAAATGCAATAATTAGTCCCCTTTTTTCTGCCACTTTCTTGGACTTCAACGTTTATCTTCTGGGCCTTTTGGCTCCTGTCTGTGTATTGTTTTACTCAACTTTGTATTCTATGCTTGTAATTTTGATGAGCTTTAATCGGTTGAATACAATCCACTAATACTATTTGATAATACTTTATTTCAGCATTGTCAGACCTTAAAAAGTAACGATTCTTTCATCGAAAGATAATTTTTTTAGATTAATAGTGAAATCTTCAGTTTGGCATCGGTACTTCTGAGACAATTTAGTTTTTTTAAATGAACTTCATAAAAAAAATGTAACTTTATTATGTCAAAGCAGAATTTAATTTATGAAATGTAGAAATCAAATACTTGGGAGTTTGGAGGTACACAAACAAATTTATTTTTCATTTTCATAATTTTTAACTTACTTCTCTGTCCCTGTTTTCTTTGAATAAAATTTAAATCCTTCAACTTACCTAAAAGAATGTATAAGAAAATAGAGAGAAAATATATATATATATGAGAAAGGCCAATTACTTCAGACGGCCCGGCCCGGCCCGGCGTCCTATAAGTACAAAGAAGATATGCCATTTCAGAGATTAGGGTTTAGTAAAACCGCGACCGCTCAACATTCAGTAAACAACACAAACACAACCATGGCTTGTACGATTGATTTCCGTACCCTCGATGAAGGTTTCGGCGGCAAGACCTACAAGCGTAAGCGCGAGGCTGAATCCATCGCCGCCAGCATCCTGGCCGATGCCCCATTCGCGGTTGCAACCATGGACATCGACGCTCCTGCCGCGAAGCGCTCAGCCGTGGCCTCGGCGGAGGATCCAGACAAGCCGACCTTCGGAAAGCCCACATACGACGGAGTCATCGCCGGTAGGGTGTCGGGTCGGAACTGGAAGCAGGTGAGGACGAAGAGGGCGTCGGCCAAGTTCGTGAGCAGGAAGGGGTCTACGTTTGAGGAGAGGTATAGGCAGAAGGAGATCAAGAATGCGTATAGGGAGAGGAAGAATGAGCTGAAGGAGGAGATTAGGAGGAACAAAGAGGAGAAGAGGAAGGCGAGAGAGGAAAGGGAGAAGAGGAAGAAGGATAATATTTTGAGGACTGGAACTAAGTTCCAGAAGATCACTAATCCCAAGACTTTGAAGAAGATTAGAAATTCCAAGGATAGGAAATCGCTCAGAGTTGTTCCTGATAATGTTGTTGATAAGGGCAAGAAAAAGTAGTTCTTTTGTTGTTTTGTTTTAGTGTTTTTTGATCAAATGCAAGAGTTTCAAGAATTTTGTTTGTGTAATCATACTGATCTTTTTCAATGTGATTTACAATTTGGGTTTGAACTATTTATCTATGAGAATTGCTCTTTTGTTCACTTGGATTTGTTTGTTCATAATCTTAAATTCGCATCGAATTTCATTTCTCATTGCACATTTTGGAAATGGAAATACAATGTGGAAGTATTGTGCTATATAAAGCTACTACATTTTTGCTATGTGTTTGATTGAATTTGAGAGCAACAATTTTGGTTTGCTTGTTCTTCAGCTACTCTGTTATGGTACTCACCAGTAATCTCCACAGGAGCAACACCCATCTTTGAAATGATGGAATCTGTTTGAATCCCTAACTGTGATTTCTCTTCCTACGATTTTCGATATAACCTTTATTGCAGCATGGCAATCTACGCAAGCTCGAAGGTTCTTCATCACAAGGATCGGTGATCCCTCTGGTGTACTGATCAAAGCAAATGCTATCGCTAGGCGTTCACAGTGATATCTAAGAGACTGGATTTTGATATCATCATGCAAGTTTTGGTGTGTGCAGCTTGCATCAGGTATGTATCCTTCCTTCTTCATTTGCTCTTCCAACATCTCAATTTTTTTAAAGATTTCATTTGTTTGCGGGTGGCGGGTATCGTGTGCGGAGAAAACATGGACTTTGTGGTTGATTTCAACCCAACTGTAAGCTGTATCCTTCCTGACTCCACGTTCCCTCATGGCCTTCTTCACCTTCCCAACATTGTCCCATTGACCTGTAACTGCTAAGATGTTGGACATGGTGACATATGGGGCTCCATTTCTAAGCATTTCCATATTGAAGAGCTCGTGTGCTGCTTTCTTTGCCAATTCATGGTTCATATGGATCCTACATGAGTTCAATACCGATGACCATATAACCTCCCCGGGTTTAAATGGCATTCTTGCCATCAACTTCTCTGCTTCATCAAACCTGCCGCTCCTGCATAGCGCGTCAATCATTGAGGCATAGTGTTCCCTCTTCGGAACTAGTTTATAGGCTTCAGCCATGGAATTGAAGTATTTCAATCCTTCCTCAACCAAACCGCAATGGCTGCAAGCGGATAAAACACTAAGGAAGCTCACTGAATCTGGTTTATAACCTGACAGCACCATCTCTTCAAAAGACTTCAGAGTGGTCTCACCATCCCCGTTTTGAGCATACGCCGCGATCAATGCATTCCAAGAGACTACATTCCTTGCAGGCATCTCTTCAAAAGTTTGAAGTGCATTTTTTAAAGAACCACATTTTGCATACATGTCAATGAGCGCACTTTCTGAATAAACATTCATCATACCTGATCTGATTGCACAAGAGTGTATCTGTTTCCCCAGAGAAATGGAAGCTAGATTTGCAGATGCTTTTAAGACGCTAGCGAAAGTGGCTTGGTCAGGGATAACATTCACTCTGCGCATCTCGACGAACAGTTTAAGGCCTTCTATGACGAGTCCATTTTGAACATTAGCAGATATCATTGCTGTCCATGGAACTGTGTTTTTACTACTAAGGTTCTGAAATATCATTTCAGCTTCCTCAAATCTGCCACACTTGGCATACATGTCGACCAAAGAATTCACCACCACAACTTCAAAACAAGCTGTCGTTAAGATGGCCTGGGCATGAAGTTGCTGACCCATTCGCAAGTCTAACCTGTTTGCAGCTATACTAAACATGGTTGCAAAAGGGAACTTCTTTCTATCAAATCTTGAAAACTGTAGTTCCCTGAACAGATCAATAGATTCTCTGTATTCTTCAACCCACGCGTAAGCCGTGATGATCACATTGTACGAGACACCATCCAACTCCGGCATCTCATTGAAAAGCTTTCTAGCTTCGCTAATGCGATCATGCTTCGAGTAGAAATCAAGAAAGGCATTCCCTACAAACACATCACAAAGAAAGCTAGTCTTCACTGCATAACCATGAACTTGTTGCCCAAGCACTATGCTGTCCAACCCAACGGCGGCACTCAAAACAGCCGCCAAGGTAAAATCTGAAGGCTCAACACCCAAATGCTGCATTTCAACAAAAAGCTTTACTGCTTCTTTATTCCAACCCTCTTTCGCGTACCCTGTTATCATCACAGTAAAAGTAACAGAATCTGTCTCAGGCATTTCCTTATAAAAGCTGCAAGCTGAATCAATGCAATCCGTTTTGCAGTAAGAATCAACCAAAGAATTGCAAACTTTAAGATTCGAGTCATGTCCCGATTTAATAATGTTGGCATGAACTTGAAGCAATTCTCTTACCATTTCTTGATCATTACACCCCCGTAAAAGAGTTGCAAATGTCACATAATCTGGTTCGGTACCGGACCTGTGCATCTCAGAAAAAATGTTGAAAGCATTTCTGAAATCGTTACTCTGAGAATACCCACCAAGCATTATCGTCCATGTGACCGCAGTGCGTTGAGTCATGTTATCGAACAACTCTCTAGCTACGGAAATGTTTCCTGAGTTCACATGAAGAGATATCATCAAGTTTGTCGAGACGGTGTTTCTCTGCGGCATTTGATCAAACAGTTGGCATGCTTGCGCTACTTCGCCTCTCTTCACCAAATCCTTAAGCAGGAAATTGGACCGGCTTGTTCGTGGGTCAAAACCGGTTTTGATGATTCGAGCATCGATTAAGTTCCCGGAATTCAGAAGCGGTTTCTTGGGAGGTTTTGAGGCGGAGGCGGCGGCCGCAAGGGAAGAAAGGCTTTTCTGCGGATGCAGTCGCTTCATTAGGAATTTGAGATTGGCTGTTAAACCCGCGCAAGGCTTATTTTAATTTTGTTGGTCCATTAGGCACCGGCTCTTTCCATTTTTACTTTACTATTTATTTATTACTAGTAATAATTTTTATTTCATTTTGTTTTATTTATACAATCAATTATTTTGTTATTTAAAAAAAAAAAAATTAGAATTGGATGCACACTACACATTTACACTATTAGTTCTTTTGAAACATTTCCTCTGAAGAAACAAGGTACACAGGGACAACCAACTATAGCCAGTTAACTTAACTTTAACTTGCAAACACATTTTCTTACAAGAGTTAGAATTTAGAACAGATCATTCGCGTCCTTCGTAGCAAAACAAGCACGTATTTTGAACTCGAGAAAGAACACCACTCGTCTATATCAATCACAAGTTTTGCACTTCCATTACTTTCTTCTGTTAATTCCATGGTAGAGCTCTCTCACACCCACACTCACAGCACTAAGCATTTAATGGTAAAATGAGGTACCTGTCTCTGTTGTTGATGCTCGAGCTGAGTATCGTATCATGCCATTGGTTCCAAAGAATTTCCCAGCATGACTCCATAATACTGTACATGTTTCCTTCGATAAGTGACTAAAGAAGTGTGGCACAATTGATGATATGTAGCTGTCCAAAAGTTCCATCTTATGATGATAGCGAGTTGAGGTCCTCTCTCGAAAACCCAATGTACTGAAGACGGCAGAGTACCATAACGAGATTGCTCATGCCTCAGATTTTAAGGAATGCCTGACACATACCAGATCGTCCAATTTATTGCCGTCCATTTTGTAAAGAGAAACACCTTCCATCTGGGCATAGTGATCCCTTGCTTCTTTCCTTAGACTTTCAAATGGCATAACCTCCCATTTACTGTAATTCGAGTGCTTCCTCACATCGCTCATGTCTGAAGATCCTGAGATTGGCCCGCTGTTGGCAGGGTCCACATTGCCCCACACCTTACAACTTCCAAACTGACCCAATGCATCAGGCTGAGCATCATCGCCCCTCTTTAAGCTCAAGGCAGCAGCATGAGCTTTGCTTATCATTTCTCGACTTGGCACATCTGACCAATCTTGTTCCCTCTCAGCTCTCATGGGAGAATGGATTCTAATAACCTAAAAGGGGTGAAAACCATGAAAAAAATAATCATGATAGTTTCTCGTTTTTCCCACTGAAAAAAAATTGTAATATCAGTTGAGGGTAAAAGGAGACCCATACACCAAGGCACTCTAGCAGTTGGTAATAAGCCCGTCCTTGAAGAGGATTGTGTCCTTTCCTTGGAGTAGAAAAATATCGAGTCCTACAAAGACCACAATTAGGGGAAAAAACCACAAAAGAAGATATTAACAGTATCATACGCATAACTCTCAAAACAATTACGCAAATTGGAAGAATCTTAAAGTTCACTAAGAAAAAGATCATGAACAATGATAATGATGAAGCAGGGAGATGGAGAAACATCAACGACATAATCCTCGCCATATACACAATGATAAAAGGGAAGAACAATAGTTCACATGCAGTTCAAGAAGTTCAAATTTCTTTTGTAGTTTCACACATTCTGATTCTCAATTCTCACCCCATAAAGAGCCAAGTACTGAAGGATGAAAAGAGACAAGACATGAATGAAAAGGTGAGAGTATAGTGAAACTGGTGACTTGAGACCTGAAAATAGCAACATAAATAAAATCAACAAATTAAGAATTAAACTTACCACTCGGTATACCCAGGATCCACAGTAAAACCATATATGTCGACAATATCACACATTGATAGTGCTAGTTCGATAGACTTCATTCCAGTTCCTTTGGCACCTCGGCGTAGCACAATTCCTTGGAAGAGATAAACAGGATTTGTAATGCTCTGTAGGTAATGTGTTATGAAATGCGTTAGCATGTGTCCAAGGGTGGGGTCAGGTACCCAAAAAATAATACACCAATAGTAACTTCCTCAATAAAGGTACTTAGTATTCAGACGGATTGAATTATCTAGTAAGGGAAAAGAAGTAAAGACAACACAGATCAATTGACAAGCGAAAGATAACTCTAAGGCTTTTGGAGACTATGCATGTAACCTATCAAGTGATGCAATCCCAACCTTTATTCAGGCGTTGAAGCACTAATTGCACACACAACCAGCTTCATCACTTTTTTTTTTATTCACACCAGTTTTCTCACTTAGCCATGAACTGATATGTAAACAAACAAATTGGCATCAATAAGTAGCACTTACCTTTATCATTGCATTGAAGTCTTTGTGGACCACACTTTTGATTACAAGAACCTCATCAGCTGCACCAGGCAAAAAGAGTCTATAAGAAGAACTATTTAAGAACTTGAGCATAAATCAAAGCATTATATATACTTAGTTCAGGAAGCAGTGAAAACCAAGAAATATGCCAATAAGAGGTAAGGTGAAAGATAGATGAATTTGATTCCATACTTATGTTTCAAAGCATATGCTATCAACAAGGAACAAGAAATACAAAAACAGATAGACAGCTGTGCTTCAGCAACTGCTCTAATTCTATAGTTCAAACATGATAAAACTTACTGGACCCTTCAAGAATCTTAACCATGTTACGAGCAGCACCGCGAACTACAAGGCGGAAGTCCCTCTTTAGCCCAACATGCTTGGCATATTTCTACATAATACATCACAAAAGCAGACAAAAACAAATATTACTAGATACCTTCCGCTGAAAGAAGTAAAAAGATTTCCAAGAACTCAACAATGAATGCACACCACCTGAAGTTTCTTGATGGTAGCAACTCAGACATTCACGTGTAATAAAGTACTTCTCATATATGGATGAAAAATAAGAAACTGTAGATCCAATGAACTCCCAACCCATCGAACTTATCAAAAAGCAATAATTTTTTGGCTCTAGCATTAACAGTGTACCTCATTAACAGGAGCTTCATTATCTCGTATAACAGCATCATGACTATCAATCTCTTCTCCAAACTCAGTCTTCAAAAGATCTCCAGAGTTGCCAACAACTGCACAAGTGCGAAATTGCCTGGGATGGAAAGGAGGTTTGGATGGCAGAATCAAATTAAGGTGCTCCTCACAAAGGGTTCGATTGTAGCATTTATCAGCTCCCCTGCAAGACAAAGAAATTAAGGCAGATAAGCTTATTTTGAAGAAGAGAAAAAAAAAACTGTGTTTAAATACGAAGCTGCAACAAAGGGTATGCCACAAATCATACAATTGAGCTATCCTTTTTGCTGCATAATCTAACCATCCATCTGGCCGAGAATCTAGATACTCTCTTGTCAGCACCGTAGTCATGTTGCGATACTGCATTTGGAAACACATCAGGAAACACCAAACGAATAGAAAAATAAGTACCGCAAATAGAATATAGAAATACCAACCTGCTCCCATAGTAGAATTGCCTCACAAACATCATAATGGTACTCCAAAGGTTCATAAACTTTAAATTGTGCATTGTACTGAGATTCAGAACAAGAGCAGTCAGCACTTGGAAAAGAGACTAATAAACATATCAAGCTATGAGCCAATAACTAGTATAAACGGAGAGAGAGAGAGTAACAGGGAAGCATACCCAGGTGCTGTTAGTGCCTTTAGGGAATTTTAGGGTCAATTTACAATGGTCAGTGATATGTGCTGTCAGACCAAGCCCTCTGTTTGCCTGCATTTTGGTCCCAGAGTTTAGAACAAAATCTAAATAGCGATATCATTTCACCTTGAAAACTTGAAAGTTATGCGAATAATTAACACGGAACAGGCTAGCATTTCAACATCATAAGCTGATAAAATTCAAGGACATAGCAGAATTAAACGAACATCCCTATAAATGACAAGATTAGATATAAAACCTCATGAACTAAAAAAGACAATTAACACGAAACAGACTAGCATTTCAACATCATAAGCTAATAAAATTCAATGACATAGCAGAATTAAACAAATATCCCTATTAATGACATGATTAGATATAAAACCTCATGAACTAAAAAAGACAAAGTGAGATGCTAACCACGCATTGCTGAACATTGGACTGGAAATCAGATAGAATCCGGATCTCCGGTTTGTTGGGATCTACTCTCTCATTCTGCCCAACAGTAAGATCTGCGTTTTTCGGAATCTTATTACCTGCAAAGCAAAAAAGAAGAAAAAGAATTAAAATTGCTACTTCTACTCAGCAAAATTGAGGCAAGAGAGCGAAAGAAGAGTTTGCACAGTTTAAAGAAGGAAATGCCTCTTGGCCTGTAACATAAATGGAAAGTTGAATGGGAAGAGGAAGAACCAGTGAAGAAGGAGGATTGGATGCAGAAAACTAGAAGAGTGAAAAGAGCAGCTAAGCAAACAAGATGCAGAGTCGCCGGCCGCCGGCCGTTACCATTCTTTTGAGCTCTCATTCTTCACTCACTCAATCACTAAAGAGAGAGAGACTGAGCAACGAACTGAGCTAATCAGCTAACCGTTTCGGTGGCAGAAGATCGCCATTTGCCATAGAAGAAGAAAACTTAAACACCAGAGAGAGAGAGAGGGGTTGCAGGAGTGAAACGCTGCGTTCTACCAAATTTTCAGACAACTACCGAATTGACCCATTAATTTAAGGTACGAATCCATTTGAGTCCTTAAACTTTCTAGTAACTTTTTTTTTTGTAAATTCATATATATTTTATTTTCTTTGAAGGCTGTAATTTCAAATTTAAAAGAGCAACGGAGTTGATTTAAAACTCACACCGATATCTTAAGGTCTCGTGTGGTTTAAATTTTTTTTGAGGTATCATTTAGATCTACTTTCGAGTTTTAACACGATAAAGAATGGATTAGTCTGACTTAAAAAAGGATCGGGACACTATATTATTCAAAAAAAATTTTGAGTGGATACATAGATTTTTTTGTTGTTGGGATGCTTAACAAAGAAAAAACAATTCATAATTTAATATTAAAAATTAAATTCATAATCTACATATAAATATTAGTAATTAATTAAATTACAACCTCGGAATATCCTTTCAATAAGTCACTAATAAAATCCATTCAATTCGCTCATCTTATGTCGTTAGCGATCTCTACCAGTCTACCTTATATAATATATGTATTAAACTGAAGTGTAAAAAACTTTATAATAATGTCGCCCTTGCGCAAGAGAGTTAAATTTGAGGGTGTGTAGGTCAGTAATGTACTTCATAATTATGTGACTAATTAGATATTGTTTTGTGACCAAAAAATAAAATTAGATATTGTTTCATTTTATTGGACATTTCTGAATTTGTTTTTCTTTTTTCTTTCTATCTTGAATTAAATATTAGATTTTATGCTCTTAACTTCTTTTTTTCCACAAGAATTAATCACAAATTTCATTTATTCATCTCGGGTAGAGTTGTCAAAGACAAAAACATTTAAAGCAACCACGGTTGGTTAAATAGTAAAAAATTTGAGATCTCTGTCACTGGTTCAAATCACTTTAAACTCCCCCAGAAAAAA
>NBIL01017334.1:0-12084 GCA_002752925.1 Viola pubescens var. scabriuscula
CCGGGGACACACCCCTTACAAACACCCGGTACCCACAAGCACCGGCAAAGAATAACGACCAGCCTGCCTAATCAAGAGAGCAAGCACCCCCACCTAGTCGAGCTACACCAGCCACCAAACTCAAAAAGAGGAGATCCACCCATACCGGCCATACCACACCCAAACTCATACACGAGCTGACGAGAAAGCAAGACGGCAAGCCAGATCTACCTCCCCTAACTGCTTATTAGACAAAAAAACAAGAAAAAAAACACCAGCAAAAGCTTATGAGAGTTGCCGTCGGCCAGCAGAGAGGGAAGCCGACAACAAGCTGAGAGTGAAAAGGAGGGCGGTGCTCGGAAGTGGAAAAAGGGGTTAGATAGCAAAGTCAGAAGGAAAAATTGAACATGCTTAACGTATATTGTCACACCAGTAATATCATATGAAAACCAATTACCGTAATTCGTGAAAATGAAAATAAATATAAATAATAAATAGGAGATTTATCTAAAGTTATAAATAAATAAAAAATAAAAACATTTTGAAATTAGAAAAATTACTCACAGTCACAGACCTGAAAGCAATTAATTAGCCGCCAACAGAACCCGTCAAAGACCAGTCAAACCCTCCGAATATTCAGCTCGCATCAATCTCTGTCTTAAAACCAGCTGGTAGTAACATTTAAATTTTAAAATATTAAAATAACCATTTTCATCCTCCTCTATTCCCGCTAATACCCTTAGAGCTGAGGGTATTTTCGTACTCTTTCTTGTAAGTCGTAAATCAAATACTAGTAAAATAATAATCCTACTCACCGACCATCCGATCTCCCCCACAATGACCAATCAACGGTCAAAAATCGGAGTTTGACTGACGTACAAAATAAAAATTGAGGCTTGGAATGATTGGAGCATGAGGATTTGACCAGAGAAAAAAATTAGAAAAAAAAGCGACACATGGAGGAAGAAGGTGGTGTTACTGTTTACGGTAGAGAGATGGAGAGAGAGATTTTTTGTGTTTAGCTTTCTGTTTTTATTTTCTTTCCTCTCCCCCACTCTCTCTCTCTATTCAGCTCTGTTTGATGCGGAGGAGAGAGAAGAAAGGTTGAGCCACCTTTTTTTTCTTCATATCTCTCCCTCCGCCTTTTCTTGGTTCATTTGCTTGCTTTTTCGGGGGAGGGAAAAAAATTTAGGGTTTGGTTATTTGGAGAAAAAGATGAATGTGATGCGTCGTTTAAAGAGCATTGCTTCTGGTCGTACTTCTATATCCTCTGATCCTGTAAGTCTTAATCTGTTTCTCCTCTTTCTTTATTTTCTGTTTGGTTCCTGGGAAAATTGCGGCAGAGAAATGGAAATGTAAAGCTTTCATTTGTTTGGATTCAATCATCCATGACATGTGGAGCTGTTGTATTGTTAATCGCCTTTAACTGCGAATGCAATGCGTCTTTTTGGGAATATTTTCTTTCAGCTTTTGCTGCGATCCTGTGTTTGTGGTTTCTTGATTTTCTTTTCAAGGAAGAAGGAGCGCAAACCGGTTAAAAATGAATAAATCAAGAGATTCATAGATGCGATCGTATATGTACTTTTGTTTTGTTTTGCTCTTGAATGATTATACAATTTTGAGTATATGTATTAAATAAAAATGCGTGCTTTACACTTTTATTTTGAAATGAAAATGATGCATCTAATCTGCCTTTAATTATTTGTGATTTTCTTCTTATTGATGGTGAAATGAAATTATATAATTTAGTGGTTGGCTTTTTCGAAGGTGCATTTCTACTGTGGTTTCTGATCGGTCAATTAGAAATTAATGTTTCTTTCGTAAGAATTGTTAGCGTGTATCTTTATTACTATTTGTTTCCTTTTAATATCAAGGTAATGGCCAAACAGTGCTGGACAAGAGTTACTATAAAAGGCGGTGTCTCTAATTGCTTTTGACGGTGAAACCTTATGATGGATTCTCAACCCCTGCCATAGTTCATCCTTCATGTTATGTGTTTCTGGAAATGGATTTTAGTTAACTGAAACCTCATCAATACTGGGAAGTTTCCTAGTTTTCATTTTAGACATGCATATTAGTTTTTTATTTTTTGGTCCAGACATGCATATCAGTTAATAGTTAAATTATACATTACCCCATTTTGTCTCGCAGTTTACAAACTTGAATATGATGGCCTTGGCTTGTTTTTTCCCTTTCTGTACCGTTTGTATTATCGATGCAATTCTGGAAACCCTGTGTGGTAGAGCTAGGTGCGCTTTGCAGTTTCCTAATATAACTTTATACTGCTTAATTTCTTATGTGATACTTTATGCTACCTAGGGTGGAGACTCTGGGACGAAGAGGGTTAAAGTTGATCAAGAAACAGAGCAAATTGTTGATGGGGATCCTCACATAGTTGAGAGGAGCACTGCAGGTCTAGATCAGCATATGACTTCTACATCGTTGGAAACAGCTGCTGGTATGTCCGATGTACCTTCAAGGGCCATAACAGACAAATCAAGATATGACCAACTTCCCAAAGAAATGCAAGAAATGAAGATCAAAGATGACAAGATCGTCAACCATGATGAAAGAGTAAGTTTTGATCTTACCCCACCATCTGTTAGGATTGAGGATACATGGTGTAATGAATGTCCTTTATCATTTTATACTTTTATGGAAGGAATGAGCTGTGCAAATGGTTTTGATGGTCATTGAAATTGTGATCGTAAATTTTGAAGGATATGGAGACTTCGATTGTGAGTGGAAATGGAACAGAAACTGGTCAGATAATTGAAACTACTGTGGGTGGTCGGAATGGGGAACCAAAACAGGTGATTTGTGCTCCAATTCAATTTGATTGATACAGTTTGGATTAGTGAAGGTTAACAGAGCTAAACACAAGTTTTTTATATCCTCCCAGACAATTTCATACATGGCAGAGCGGGTTGTTGGCACTGGTTCGTTTGGTGTTGTCTATCAGGTAGATGGAATTAACTTTACATCGCACATAGTTAGAGTGGTTCATTGCTATTACATCCAACTGATACAGAACATCTGATTTTACATTTCATAGGCTAAGTGCGTGGAAACTGGTGAAGCTGTTGCAATAAAGAAGGTACTGCAGGATAAGAGATACAAGAATAGAGAACTTCAGGTCATGCGCTTAGTGGATCATCCTAATGTTGTTCAACTGAAACATTGTTTCTATTCAACTACTGAGAAAGATGAAGTATATCTTAACCTTGTCCTGGAGTATGTACCCGAGACTGTTCACCGAGTTTCAAGACATTTTAATAGGATGAACCACCAACATATGCCTATTATATATGTGCAACTTTACACATACCAAGTAAGTCTCGTAACTTTGCCAGCTTAGTATTCCTGACTTCGTATAGGATGTACTTTTTGCATGAGTTAAGTCATGGTTTTCTGTTTCTGTAGATTTGTCGTGCTTTGAATTACATGCATCATGTGATTGGTGTGTGCCATCGTGACATTAAGCCACAGAATTTATTGGTAAGATTTCCTGACTTTTTCCTCCCTATAATTTTTTCACATTGAATTGAATAATTGATCAAAGTTCATTAATCCATGGGTTTTCTTTACAAAATACCCAGAATTGGTCTATTTTGTGGATATCTATATGCTCTTTGTTGCAAAATTGAATAGCATACAACTTTCTATAAGTTGTTGCTTTTTTAGTTCAATTAACTTTTTGAAAATATTTACTGATTTGTGATTGCAAAGTATGATTGACTTTAGGCCGTTTTTCATGCTGCAGGTCAATCCCCATACCCATGAGTTAAAGATCTGCGATTTTGGCAGTGCCAAAATGCTGGTATATTTATGTTCTTTCTTTTACTGTGGGAGTCTGTACACAACATTGATAAGTGGAAACTACATATTTACTTTTCTATTTCCAGGTGCCAGGTGAACCCAACATATCTTATATTTGCTCGCGATATTATAGGGCACCAGAACTTATATTTGGGGCAACGGAATATACAACTGCTATTGATATATGGTCGGTTGGCTGTGTATTGGCTGAACTTCTTCTTGGACAGGTCAGTGTTTGTGGTCTTTTTGCTGGTTCACTTTTACATATTGACTGAAAAGGGTGATCTCAACCATGTGATGCATAAACCAAAAATCTCATGTCAAAACAGCAAACTAACTTGAATGTTATTTTTCTTTGTCAAATTGTTCTAATTCTATTTATTGCTGTAATGTTGGGGAAGATGTGAACTTTTGGCACACGCTTCATTCTTTTGGTTATTGTTGTAATTTGTAAAAGACGAGGCATTTGCGATTCTTAATTATTGTTAAATCCAGTTTTCATAATAGCTTCTGATGTCTACTGGGTTTGCGTTTCCTGCAGCCACTATTTCCTGGGGAAAGTGGGGTTGATCAGCTGGTCGAGATCATTAAGGTTTATATTCTGAAGCTTGTTATCTTGCCTGTTATATTTTTGTATGTTTTGCTTATTTTTTTTGCTCGTCTCCTTTGGCTGTACCAAATCAGGTTCTGGGAACACCAACACGTGAAGAAATTAAGTGCATGAATCCAAATTACACCGAGTTCAAGTTCCCTCAGATTAAAGCTCACCCATGGCATAAGGTCTGTTAACAACTTTGATTGTGTAATACTTCTTACTGGCAATTGTCAGGTAGCCTTATTGATGTTGCAATTTGTAGATATTTAACAAGCGAATGCCTTCGGAGGCTGTCGATCTTGTATCAAGGCTGCTCCAGTACTCACCTAATCTGCGTTGCACTGCTGTAAGAAAAGTGTTTTTTTCTTTTCCCTTTAGTTAGCTCGGTTTTATGAAGCACTAATTTTTTGTGTTTGCTATATCATAGCTTTGTGGGTGAATGGTGGGAACCGTAGTAAACCTAGTGTTTTCTTATCTTTTCAGCTTGAAGCATGCGCACACCACTTCTTTGATGATCTAAGAGATCCTAATCTAAGCTTACCAAATGGACGAGCATTGCCTCCGTTGTTCAATTTTACTGCTCAAGGTAAGCTTGTACATTCTTCGTGTTTCTCACCTTTTTTTCCGGCTTTGTTTGCCCCTCATAACACCCAACACCACGTGCAGAGCTGGCCGGTGCATCTAATGAATTGCGTGAGCGTCTGATTCCAGAACATGCAAGAAGAGAAGATTGAGGAAGGTTTGATGTCATGTCTTTAGGCAAGGCAACTGAAGTTTTGTTCGTTAGCTAACCACTGTGGG
This sequence comes from Viola pubescens var. scabriuscula, assembly GCA_002752925.1. Classification (NCBI taxonomy): domain Eukaryota; kingdom Viridiplantae; phylum Streptophyta; class Magnoliopsida; order Malpighiales; family Violaceae; genus Viola; species Viola pubescens. Next base: position 5,195 of record NBIL01017334.1, read on the forward strand.
AATCTCCCATGAGCGAATGGTCTAAAGACCAACCACCTTTTGATCTTCACTGGTTAATTACGGTAAAACGAGGCCCTAGACTAATCAAATGTTTAGTGGGTAGACTACGACTTTGCAGCGGGAAGGAGAGGGAATTTTCTTCTGGATCAAGAATGGTGGTGGCCAATGAGAAGCAGGTTCTGGCCTTTTATTTATTTAGGATTTGGTGTGTGGTGTATGGCCCTATTGGCCTGATTGTGATATGAGGGGTCAGTTTGTTACAATCATGTTCTCATCTCTCCGTATATATTAAATGGATCACTCAGACGATTTAGGGTTTTCTTGATGTATTCCTTTCCTGCTTACTGTGCTGCCCAGAAAATGCAAGTTTGATTGATTATGTTTGTTCCTTTTCAATGTTTTCTATATCATAAAAGATTATAGGAAGTACCGTCGAGTTACATGCTCATTGGTCAATTTTTTCAACTCCTTCAGGGATAGAGAAAAAAGTTGCGGCTTTAAGATTACTACAGAAAGGAAAATATAACATAAAAGATGCATCCTTAAAGTAAATTGTAGGACATTTCTACTGAAGCAGGATAAAATAGGTCATTCTGCTACCAATAGTCTCCACAGGAGCATTTCCCCTGAGTGAAGTGATGGAAACAATTTGCGTCTCGCAAAACAATATGGCGCTTGTACACTCTTGATATAAACTTCATAGCAGTATGGCAATCTCCACAAATTCGCAGATTCTTGAAAATACGAATGGGTGCTTCCTGTGGCAATGTAAGAAGCCCAAACGCGACGGCCAATTTCTCACTGTGATAAGCTAGGCCAAGTTCCTTACCTTCTTCATCCATGTCGTGAAGTGCGAAATTCATGTCTGGCACATAACCAGCTTCCTTGATCAAAGTGATCATCTCATCGATCTTTGAGTAAATCTCAGATTTCATTGGGTGGTTTCTATCTTCCGACAAAAACGTGTGCACCTTGCTGTTTTTCTCGATCCAACTGCGTCCAGGTTCCTTGCTAATCCCGTTAGATTTCATTAACCTTCTTGTTTTTGCAGCTTCTTCCCATCTACCAGTTGCAGAGTACATGTTACATAACAAAACATACGGCACAGCATTCGTGGGTTCCAACTTGAAGAGCTTCTTTGCTGCCATCTCCCCTAATTCGAGTTCTCCATGTACTCTGCAAGCTGCGAGTAAAGCCTTCCAAACTACTGCATCTGGTTCAACAACCATTTGAGCCAGTAATTCTCTGGCCTCAGAAAGTTTTCCCGAACGCCCCAAGAGGTCAATCATACAAGCATAATGTTCAGGCCCAGGTGCGATCCCATACACCTTATCCATGGAGTCAAAGTAGTGACGAGCATTCTCCACAAAGCCATTATGACTGCAAGCAAATAGTAGGCCTACAAACGTAATGTAATCTGGCTTTGTCCCAGAACTAATCATCTGCTCATAAAACTGTAGAGAATCCTTTCCCCTACCATTTTGTGCAAATCCAAGTATTAGAGCTGTCCAACTGATGACACTCCTAGTGTTCATGAAGTCAAAGACTCGATTAGCACTTACTATGTCGCCACACTTTGCATACATGGTCACGAGTGCATTATCTACCGATAAGGATGACCCAATCCCCAACTTAACAACGTTTGCATGGACTTGCTTCCCAAAATCCATAACTGTCAACTCTGCACAGGAACTCAAAATGCTGGACACAACAACTTGGTCGGGAAATACACCCACTGTTCTCATCTCACAAAATAACTTGACGGCTTCATAGTGAGCACCATTATGTGAATATCCTGTAACCAGAGAGGTCCACGAGACAACATCTCTGTCTGTCATTTGGTTAAACACCCTAAATGCATAGTCCATCTCTCCTAGCTTAGCATATGCATCTATAAGTGCGTTGTCCACAAGCTTGTATGCCTCAAATCCAGTTTTAATAACCAAGCAATGCACCAAATAGGCGCCTTTCTTATCCTTAAGGGAGGCACAAACGTTCAAGACGGATGGGTACGTGTAGTTATCAGTCTTCATATTTCCCGCATTCATTTTTTGAAACAAAGACAAGGCTTCCGCTTCAAACCCCTGCCTCACACATCCCACAATCACAGCGTTCCAGGAAACCACATTGTCACCCTCCACATTCTGCAACATGCTCTTCGCACTAACGAAGTCCCTGCATTTGGCATACATATCAACCAATGCACTTTGAACAAAAGCATTAGCAAAGAAACCACTCGTAACTATGCAGCCATGCACTTGCATACCAAACTTATGACTTGAAACGGCTCCACAAGCTGTCAAAATACTTGGAAAAGTAAACTGATTAGACTGAATCCCTTCAGCTCTCATGACCCTGAAGAACTCAATTGCTTTGAACCCATCCCCATTATGAGAATACCCAGTAAGCATAGCAGTCCACGTTGCATAATACTTTTTATCAGCCACCGTCTCGAAAACATACTCAGCATCAAAAATACAGTTGCATTTTGCATACATGTCAATAAGAGCAGTAACAACAAAAAAGTCATCATCTAGTCTAATCTTTATTGCGTAGCCATGTATTTTTTCACCATGAACAAGAGCGCCCGTTGTCGAACACAGTCTAAGAACACTCCCCAACGTGTACTGACTAGGTCTTTGTCCCTCAAACTGCATTTGCCATAAGAATTCAAAAGCTTCAATTTCAAAGCCATACTTACAATAACCAGAAATAATACTAGACCATGTTATTGGACTCCTGGAAGGAGTCTCATTAAAAAGCTTCATAGCTTCAGTTAATCTCCCTGAATTAGCATAAGCAGATATTATGGTGTTCCACGCAAACTCATCCCTTTCAGCCATTTTGTCAAACATTTGGCGCGCATCATCAACCCGACCAGATTTCGACAAACCATTCAGAACCCGATTCAATTCAATCCTCGAATCACTGTGGAAATGATGGGTCAGTTTTATTTGGTCTACATGACGACGAGACAGTTTCAAAATTCGAAATTTCTGCATGACCCAAGTGAGGACCGAGGAGGTGAATTTTTACTTCAAATGATTTCGGCGGGAGGTTGGTTGCAGAATGTGAGGTTGTGAAGATATGATTTTGAAAGGAATCATTCGTGGTACTGCTGGTTGGTAGCTGAAGCTGATGCTGTGCGTTTGCATAGCGTAGCGCTTGTCAGATCCGTCCATGGCATTTTTTACAATCTTTGTCGCTATCTGCCAGCAACTCTTGTTCTTGTTTCAAGATTTGAGACTTCAGCTCCCACTCGCTGCCTCACGCGTTATTCAAACTCCATCGCTTAGCTCTCACTCTACCTACCAGATTTCAAAAAAAAAGTCTTAAAGTTTCAATTTTCAATATAATAAAAAAAATAAGATTTTTTTCGATAGGTTTTGTTTTCCCCCTTACATCCTCCATTTGACATATTGGTCATATAGTAAAAATGAGTTAAATTGTTACTACTGAGTGTTTTTAATTCATATAAAAAATAATAAAATAAAATCAATGTCGATGTACCACTCGTACCAACCGATATGATATGAGATTGATAACATTGAGTGTTCGACTCGCATCTCCACCTCCAAGTACCAATAAAAGGAAAAGAAAAAGTGACAATACACGTGTCAATCAACCACCGCGAGTAGAGATGAAGGTGTACTCGAGCTGCAAAGATCCTTAAATCTACTATACTCGCACAACATTATTGCCACGGGCCCCACCCTATGACCTGTGTAATGTCTGCTTCCTTCAACTTCTTCTCCCATTTGTTCATCGCTTTGCTTCCAAAAATCCTCTCATTAGTAATTTAGTAGTAGAAATTAGTTTTTCTCCTTCCTAACAAAAAAACCTTAATTTCAGAAATTTCATCAAACCAGAGAGAAGGAATGAAAAATTCTGAATAATTCCCATTTCCGCCCCTTTTTTTCAGTAATTCTCCAATCTCCCCGGCTAAAGAATGGAGCATCCAATTCCAAATCCGACACACTCCTCTCCGCCTTCGGATTCCGTCGATCCATCACCGCTTTTGGCCCATTCATTGGCGGGCCACCTCTTGCGTAGCCGACGCCTCCTCCGCAGTCCTCCAACGCCCCTCCGTGGAGCTGCCTCCCGTCTCCTCCGCCGCGCGAGCAGCCGCCGTATCATGCTCAGAGAACCGTCCGTGCGGGTCCGCGAGAACGCCGCGGAGCAGCTGGAAGTAAGGCAAAACGACTGGTCGTATTCCAGGCCTATCATAGTTATGGACGTTTTGTGGAACGTGGCGTTCTTGGTGGTTAGTGCGGCGGTCCTGGCGCTGAGCTGGGAGGAGAAACCCGACGTCCCGTTGAGAATGTGGATAATCGGGTACGGATTACAGTGCTTGTTGCACGTGGCATGTGTGGTTGGAGAGTATAGGAACAGAGTCGAAGGAGGGAATTTGAACATGGAGAGTTCATCTGTGTCAGCGAGTAGTGATGACGGAGGTGATTATGATGGGACCCACTTGCTCGGCGGTGAGGATGAAACTAGGTAACGTACTGCAGCGTCATGATTTTTCAACTCGATTTTGTTTGTTGGTTAGTTACCTGGGGAAAAGAACAGGACAAAGTTAGTTTCTTTTTTTTGGTTTCTTGATGAATTTTGTGTCATTAGCATTTAAATTAGTGTTCAAAGCTGTCTTGTCACATGGGTTTTGCTTATGATTGAGAATTTAGTGATGCTTTTCTTGATTGAGATTGAGATTGAGAAATGAGAGGTGACTCTTCAAGGTGAGAGTTCTGATGGTTCATGGTGGTGCAGTGTTGCGAAGAGCCTGGAGTCCGCGAATACGATGTTTTCATTCTTTTGGTGGATTATTGGATTCTATTGGGTGACTACCAGTGACCAAAATCTGTCTACTGATTCGCCACACCTTTACTGGTTCGTTTAAGCGAAATTCCATATCCTGTAGCCTAGCTTACGCCAAGCTTGTATTTTTCGCATATTTATTTATTGTGGGTTTGCTTTGCAGGCTTTCGGTTACATTCCTTGCTTACGATGTCGTCTTTGTAGTAATCTGCATTTCTGTTGCTTGTCTTATTGGAATTGCTATTTGCTGCTGCCTTCCTTGTATAATCGCGATCTTATATGCTATGACAGATCGGGTAATTGAACTTCTCTATTCTTCCCATTGTGTTGCATTGTTAAGGTAGAATTGTGTAATCCAGGAGCTCAATAGAGCTGTCTGATTGGGCTGAGATTAAGTATATATATCTCATTACTGTTGTTTAGGCCAGCTGGGTTTCACTGACCACATCACTAAGACAAAGATGCTTGACTAATTTGAAATCTCAGGACTAAGAGTGTTTGTTGTACGTTTTATTATTTGACTGAAGTTACTTCTAATTGCCTAATGAGATGATTATTCTAGGATATGAACTTATGGATTTGTGGTTTGCAAAGGACTTGGAGATTAAACTCTGATGTTCTTGAATATCCCTTTCATGATGTCAATCTTTCATCCTGGACGCAGGAAGGAGCAACAAAGGAAGAAATTGAGAAACTGCCAAAGTACAATTTCCGCAGGATAGGTAACTTTGAGAAATATGAAGGTGAGATTCAGGAATCATTTGGAGGGATGATGATGGCGACTGAATGTGACACTGATAGCCCCAGTGAACGATTCCTCTCCCAAGATGATGCTGTAAGTTTCATAATTGCATAAATTTTGTGGTTTTTATAATCTATTAGACCATTTCAGCTCACCTGAGATGAAAAGCTTTTCAATCTTTCTGACACAAATATTCATACATTATTAAACTATAGGAATGTTGCATTTGTCTCTGTTGCTACGACGATGGAAATGAACTGCGCGAGCTTCCTTGTAATCACCATTTCCACTGCGCATGCATAGATAAGTGGCTTTATATAAATGCAACCTGCCCTCTCTGTAAGTTCAATATCCTGAAGGCTGGTAGTAACTCAAGCAGTAGTGAAGAAGTATAGGAGATCAGGTCCTGTATTGCACAGCAGCGTCTTGCCTGGTATATCTTGCTCGCTAGTAGCGATGGCAGCATTTAGTCGGTAGGCTCTGTCAGTATAAATTCCCAAGTTGTGGTAGGCGCTCCTTATGCATCAATGTATATGACACTTTCTTTTTCTTTTTTTTGGTGTTAAATGTATTCATATGTTTCATGTCCGATGATGCTTCTTTTGGATCTTTCCACTTTTCTTCATCTATATTTCAAAAAACAGTTCAATTCATTAAAGTTGATTAAAGAAAAGTGTTTTGGAGGAGCTCAGGAAGCACATGTGTCATCAGGCTATGATCAGACGGTTGTGGTGAACCCGCACCACAGAATGCTTTGTTATTATCATCGCTCCATGCACCAGCTGGGAGTCGAAACCGGGTATGTACCGTAGAAGGGTTCTATTCTACCGAAAGACCACTGGTGCTTCGTGCTTGTATCCTGACAAAGTGCATATAAGTAATATGCTGTTCTTTTTATGAACGGGAGCCATATATGAGGCCCAAAAACACAATACAGGCCTTATGGATCCTAATTCCACATCGGCAAGACGATCTTACATAAAGGGGAAATAACTAAGTTTATAAAAGAAGTGAGAGATTAATTATTCGGTCCTCTCCATTCAAAATGGTTTCGAATTTTAATCTTGGAAATGGAGTCGCTCTTGTTTGAGCCACAACAGTACTCGAGAGATGAGTATATCCCAGAAAATAAAATAAAAAAATCAAGTTTTGTTTAGTGATGTGAGCCTTTTGTCTTACTAAAAAGGTATTCATTCAAATTGTATTATGCTATGCAAATGCATTAAAATTTGAACTAACAATCAAAATTTAGATTTTAGATTTTCCTTCTTTTTTTTGGTAATATTTTCCAACTTTTTTCTAAGTACTTCTCCATTTGTTTTGACATATA
>NBIL01017445.1:708-20568 GCA_002752925.1 Viola pubescens var. scabriuscula
AAGATTTGGTCTACTTTCGCCACTATCCACTTTTATACTTACAAAAACTAAAACAACTATAACACAATTATTTTAATTTTATTAAATTAACACAAATATAACATGATTAAAGAATCTCTTCACGTATCAAATTTAATCCTTATAAAAAATATATTTTTAAGAGAATAGTGATTCTTAAATGGACTAAAAACAAAAAATACATATATATATTTATTTATTTATATGAGCTAACCCAACATGATATTATTTGTTTCAAATCAAATATACTTATAAAATACTCGTGGATTATCTTATAAAGATCAAAACTAGAATAAAACTTTCACAAATAAATAAAGTTGTCACATATAGCAAATTATGATGGTGTAGATAGATTGGTGCATCTCCTGTGGAGATTTTATCTTTGGTGTAATTTTTTTGAAATGTAATGCCTTTTCATTAATGAAAATTTGTAAAACATTCGGAAAAGTCAGGACACAATCCGTCCCAACAATCAGATAGACGTAAGGCATAAGCTCGCATAGCTAGAGCGTGAGCATCAGTGTTAGCAGTCCGACGGACATGCGCGAAATCGCAGGAACTAAACACAAGAGCAAGTTGATTTATATCCGCAACCATCACTCCCAAACTTGAGTGATTTTGAGACTTGGAAAGGATAGCTTGGATCAACTCGAGGCAGTCAGACTGGACCTGAATACGATTGAAGCCACGATCTCTTGCAAGTTCAAGAGCTCTTCTGAGAGATAATCCTTCCGCCACTGCGATCTCCATGCGAAACGGGGTAGACTCGTGACCCGAAAAAATACATCTTCCAGAACTGTCTTGGGCAATGAACCCCAAACCGGTACGTGATGGACCAATAACTGCATCCGAGTTTATACAAAGAACCCCCCGTTGTAGGGGGAAACCAGGCGGTCGCCGAGTCAAGCGGAGAAGTGCTATGCGCCTCGGGATCTCTCCCGTTAACCAACTTGTAGTCTCCTAGCAAGCGAGCGCCACGAAATTGCATTTCCTGGGTAGACCTCTTCACACTCTTGAACACCAGGTCATTTCTGGAATTCCAAATAGCTCAGAGAATAGAGACCACCTCTTCCAAAACAACGGTAGAGACAAAGCTTTGTAATATGCCCAATTAGTCATAAAGTGTTGCACCATGAGAGAACAAACAACTAGGGGGAATGTGGCTGGCTCTTTAAATAGAGATTGAAGCCGCACAGTGCAAGAAAAGATGATCAACCGACTCAATAGTCAAATGACAATGAGGACACAAGTTCTCAGCCAAAATGCCTCTGTGCGCCAAGTTCTCCATAGTCGGGAGACCATTGTGGGCCAACCGCCAAAAGAAAATCTTAAACTTTTGCGGGACCTGGAGTTTCCATAAGACGGACCACCAAAAATTGGGAACTGTGCGATGGTCGGCGTTGGAGAGATTCGACAGAAGTGAATGATAGCCACTTTTAACTGAATATTTCTCAGAAGACGAGAACCGCCAGATGATCCTGTCGGGTGGACAAAAAAGGCTGACAGGCATCGTCAGAATGGAGTCACTCTTAACGGGCCCGAAAATCTCACGAACAAGTGGTACATTCCATCCTCCCAACTCATGCTCGAAAAGCGCACTAACCGTTGCATCTGCCTGAAGACGAGAAATCAGAGCTTGGGCAAACCCAGTAAAGGAGCATGGAATCCAAGGGTCCCCCAGATACGGATCCGTTCACCATTCCCCACCTGCCAAATGCACCCTTTAGCGAGCACATCACGACCAACCATAAAACTCCTCCAAATGTAACTAAGGTGAGAGCCCAAAGAGACATCCAGAAAGCTTCCTGATGGGAAATATTTGGCTAGTGACTTTTTCATGTATACAACTTTGTCAGTTTACAACCTTGCTTCTAGAGAGACTCAATTTATATAATACTAACTCAAAAATAATATATAAATTAATATAACATTTTTTTTCTCATATGCAGTACAACCTATCACTAAAAATGGTTAAATCTAACCAACAATGAATAAAAGTACTATTAACATTTTAAATAATATATCATACAATTTAAAAAACAAAAAATATTAAAAAATTACAAATATTAAAAATGATATTTATATTAAAATGAAAATTTTACTTGGAATGTAAATTTATAAATATTTTTTTTAAAATAATTTTATTCATCGCATATTATCAATTTATCACTACTCCCATCATTAACTATTCTTGTTTTCCAGCTTGCCTTGTTTAAAATAATTATATTGACTTCATCTTTCTTTTTTTAAAATTTTAAATCATATTCATTTCATCTTTTTATTGTATCTAAATTATGTGTTTATTTATTCTACCATTTAAAAATATTTTGTTCCTTTTTATTTTTTTCAATTGTTTGTAAATTTATAATATATTTATTCCATATTAATGTTGCACTTTGCACTTTCATTTGATTTTTTCATTATCCTTAGAACATTTTTCTAATCTCTCCTATTTTATACTCCCTCCGGGGTTAATTAAATGTCGTTTTAGGATTTGCTTTTACTATTTCGGCACGTGGCTTAAGGCGGCCGGAATAGTCACTATTTGAGACAATTTTGCCCCTAATTTTTTCTCGAAAGTACGTTAAGGATTAACGTACGTTCGAAAAAAAGTACGGAATTTTTTGGGTCAAATAGTGAGTCATCCAGCCTCCTTAATATGCGTTCCCTACTGAATATTGGGATTCGAGGACGACATTTAATTTGCCCCGGAGGGAGTAATATTTTTTCATATTTTCAGGAAAATTTATACGAGTAATACATTAATTAAAATATATTTTTTCCACAGCAGTGCCACACAGTAGTTGGTAATACACGTGGAAAATGCGTCTTTTCGAGATCTCTTTTAGCCACCGCGCATTCTCCTTCTCTTGCTCCTCCTCCACACTCCTCATCAGTACAAAATCAAGCTGCACTTTGATCGCCAGGTATGCGTCTCATCTCCTTCTCTAAACTTGTATGCACAAGATAGCGATGTTGGCATTGATATGGTCTGCGCTTTAAGAGTTCCTGATTCCTTGTTGTCTCTAAGAACTGTTTGCTTTAGAACTGATAGGTTTTACTGCTTAGTTGTCGTTTATGTAATTTTTGGTGGCAAAATCCTTTGACTATTTTGTGTTTTTCATTCCTCAATTTCAATACCTCTATTATTTTCTTATTTTTTTCATTTCCACCTACTATCGTGGTCGTGAGATAAAAAGTAAAATTTTCTTGTTCTAATTCCTCAATCTTTTTAATATTGCCTCATATCATCTACCGGGTCTAAAAGAAAAAAAGGACAGCAGAAATAATGCCCAAATCATCGATTCTTCATGGTACTGCATGTTTGTAGTGTTATGGTAGGATAAGCTGTTCTGCATAGGTAACAAGAAGTTAAGAATAATTTAAAAGATAGTAGTAGAAGAGATGAAAACTGGATAGATAAATGATGAGAGAAAGTAGATATAATGCCCAAATCCTATTGTTTGTAAATTTGTACTCCCTCCTTCCCCAAAATAATATTTTTTTAGGATAGTAAAAATTCGTAGGATAATGATCTTTGATCTTATTTTATTCTACATTGTTTTATTTTTTCTCCTAATTTTCACTCAACTTACCACACCATCATCAAATTGGGTTGATTCATAAAAAAAAATTATCATTTACACAAAATATATGATTCGGAAAAGATAAAATGACAAAACGACATTCTTTTAGGGAAGAAGGGAGTGTTATATTTATTCCATATCAATTGCAACTTGCACCTTCATTCGATATTTTTCATTATCTTTAGAAATTTTTTCTCATTTTTCTATATTATACTTTTCATATTAACAGAATTTTATAATATAGTTGGTAACAGATGTGGAAAATGTGTCTTTAGCCACCGCGTATCCTTCTCCTCGACCACTACCTTGATTGGACATATTTTGTAACTGTTTTTATCATCTATTTTCATGCAATTTAGATGGTGATTCTACTTATTAGGAATGAATTTCTCTACATTTGCAGAAAACAGCCTTGGAGCAATAAAAGTGAAAAAATGGGCAGAAAAGAGCAAAATCTAGACTAAGTTGCGCAGACACTTTTCTTGGTCGGTCTCTCGACCAAGAAAAACCTTCTTGGCTGACAGAAAATCTCATTCTCCTTGTGATACTTGAAGACAACAATCCTAAGGAGTCTTGTGCAATTGTACCAGCTGGTTTATCTTCAGGAGAGTTGGAGCCGCGACCTTCTTTCATCATTCAACTATTAGACTTCTTATTAGAGAGGAAGAGTGTTAAAATACAATTAGTATTTTATTTTAGGATTTATTTCTATTTCTTTCCTTAGAGATAATTTTCAGAGAGAAAACTATATAAGTCTCCCTAGGGTTTTTGAAAAAAATGATCTTTCCTTCTCTTCCGTTTTTAGTTCTGTTTTATTTTCGAACTCTTTTGCTCCTTTCGTTTTCTTCACAGAAATGAAGGATTTCTTATATGCAATTAAATATTTTATTTTCCTCAATCATGAGCATGTCTAGCTAAATACATCTTTCTTAGTAGAAACGTTTAAAGCATCATTCTGAGTTTGCATGAGATCTAATCGTTCTTAATTAATTTTTATATATGCATTTAATTGATCTTCAATAGAATTGTATTGCACTTCTTTTTTATTTTAGATTTGCCAATCTAGAGTTGAACTGATTTTAGCAAATGTCATTTTTTTTTGCTACGGCAACCCGTTCTTGGGACATTTATAGGCCAAGAAGATCAAAGTAGACAACTAGCCTTGAGAAGCTAGTGAGAAAAAATAATCTGACTTGGACCCAATTGACAACCAAGGATCCTAGGTTAGGAGTTGTCTTCCCCTAGTCAATAATCAACTAATTTTAGGAAGATGGTGGTTGATTAGGAATCATCTCTAAGTGTACCTGAGGTGGTTTTGATACAAGAGGGGAGTAGGGATTCTAAGTGTACCTGAGTGATGGGTGTCGAGACCACCAAAGATAAATTTATAAGTTCAACTTATTAGTACCTGCAAAAGCTTGTAGATAATGGTAAGAGGATCGATCCATAGAGAGTAGTTAGACTTAATACAAGACAAAAGACCAAATTTAAATACTTCTACGAATGAGGGGGTTTTAAAGCTAAAAACTAAAAACTATTCAAAACAGAAAACTATCTTGGTCAAGGGCGAGAGTACCCTTGATCAAGACACGGATCAGAAGGCTATCTTGGACAAGGACGAGAGTATCCTTGGTCAAGAAGGAAAAATCAAATATGAGAAGAATTTTTAGTAGAGGCTTGGCAAGCGATGAAATATGAGTTGCAATCATAGATGCAATAGTTTTCATCTCCGATCCACAGAGTTGCTATAGGATTAAGAACCACTTAATCCCTATCTTCCCTCCTTTATCAACATCACCCCAGGGCCATATGCGCGTAGGAATGGTGATGCCTTATCAAGCCAGCACCTTGCTGGTTAAAGAGTTTACGGGCCTGACAGATAGTCCAGTAGGGGAAGACAACTCCAGACTAGTTTCCACGGGCGTCAGTTGGGTCTGGTTCTGATTAACCTTTCCCCCTACCGTTCACAATTGCTTGCAATTGTAGGAGTCTACTTCGATCCTTTTGGCCGATAATCCACAACCAAAAGAAATGACAATAGTGTGATCTACTGAATCGTAGATTAGCTACTTCTAAAACCAAACAGAAAACACATAAGATGAAGTGCGAGATCAATTAAATGCAGATTCAAAAGATTAGCAAGATCATTTAGGTCTCATGCAAACATCATACTCATGATTTAAATGTCTCTACTAAGAATAAGAAAGATTAGTTAGAGAAACACAAGGAGAATAAAGAAAATAATAAAACTATATTAATATATATATAAAACTTTAGATCAGAATTAGAGAAGAAGAAAGAGAGTAGTAGCCTCTCTTGATTGTATTTTCGTACTTCTTATTGAAAACCCTAATTCTAAGAAGGTAAGAGTTCTAATTAGGAAACTACTTCTAAAACCATAAATCACTTAAATAAAATATCTAATAATATCAATAAGAAGTTCTGGAATGATTCACACAGCTGGGCTCTCCATTGGACTTCAAACTTCAATTCGCGGGCAGCTCGCGCACAATCTGCGCGCGAAAATGTCGAATGGTTTAACTCTCAAACGGCTCGTTTGATTGGGCTGAAACCTGTCCCAAAATGAAAGCTAACATCCGAAAATATCAGGAAAGGCTTCCCTCTTATAGGTCTGGGTCTTACTTGGCCGAAACGGCTCTGTCTAAGTTGCCTGACGCATTCAAGAGTTCTTGTCAGCGTAGGACTCCTATCAGAGAAAATGTCACCATAGATTTTCTGACGTTCCGCTCATCGAAATGGCTTCAGATTTGGACCAGAGCTAGCTAACATCTTGGGCTTTCCATTCGTATCTTGATATCCCAATTTGGACACCTTCTTGGACTCTATTTGGCTTCTTCCTTGATCAAGTCCTCTTCAGATCAGTTATCTGTAATAATCATGGAATTCAACTGAAATCAATAGAATTATCATTCATGAATGCATAAGAATAAGTGGTAAAACCACTACAAATTAGGCTCAATCACTGAGTCCTATAGCAACTATGTAAATTGAAGATGAATTATCTTCCATCGATGATTGCTACTCATGAGTCATAGCTTAATTGAGCTTCTAGTGGGAACCCTTTACCCGATTGTTTGTTCTTAACCAGTTTATTGACCAAGAACAATATTCTTACCTAGACTTTACACTTGCTTTTATTGTTTTTTCAAATTACAGTTTTAAACAACCCCCCCCCCTCTCCCCCCAATTTCACCAAAGTGTTACAGTTGGTATTTTCAAGTATTTACGAAAATCATATATTTGCTCTTTGTGGACGAATCTCTTATTGTTATTTACAATTAATTTTGTATTTAGTAAGAAGTTGTATTTCTTATTTATTTTTTACGGAGTCGACGTCCATAAAATTTTGGCGTCGTTGCCGAGGAACTACGATTTACTGATTTTTGTGTTTCCTTGTTCATGATCAAGTCCTCTTGCACAGACTTAATACCATTCAATCTGGAGCTGACAAGAACAGAAATGGAAAATATAAGGCAAGCCAAAAAAAAAAAAAAATGATTGATACCAACGAATTCAGCACAAGGTTCATCAGCAGACTATCATTTTGATCAGAAGCACCATCTTAACCAAGAAGAAGACCAAGAAGAACCGAATCTGAGAGTAGACATGGCAGAGCAACCAGCTGAGCAGACCCTCAGGGAATTAAAGAGAGGGCAAGAACATACCACCTATTCATGCATCAATTTCCTAGCAGCAGATCATGACTAGTCCATTAAGACCAACATCATCCACAACCTAAAGAAATTCCATGGACATTCTAATGAAAATCCTTACACGCATCTTAGGAATTTCCACTTGAAATGCGATGCACTCAAGCCTTGAGAGGTTCCTTTTGAGAGAGCTAAGCTAAAGGCTTTTTCATGGTCGTTGGAGGATTTGGCGAAGAACTGGTTCTACAGTTTACCTCACAACACCATCACTACATGGGCTCAAATGTCAACAGCCTTTTTTAATAAGTATTGGAATGTGAGCAAGGCTGGAGCAGCCAGGAAGAACCTTGTTTTCATACAATAGAGAGGGAATGAGAGCTTTGGAGGTACTAGGTTCAAAGATCTTCAAACACATGGAGTAGCTGATCAATCTTTGATCCAGTACTTCAATGATGGGATGAGTCAGAAGGATAAGGAAAGAGTAGATGCAGTAGCTGGAGGAGCTCTACAAGACCTGACTCCAACCAGAGACAAAACATTACTACAAACTATGGAAGAAAATTTCCATAACAACTGTTCCTCTGATCGATCTAATCTTATCTCTTCTTTGAATTCAGTTTCTTTAGAACAACACCTCTCCAATATTTCTAACTTTATGCAAAATCTCTCTACAAGTGTTCAAAGTCAAGCTACTACACCAAATCCAGTTGTGGGTGTATGTGGAATTTGTTGCCAAACATATCATCTCACCAATCAATGCTACATGATGCAACCCACAACATTAGAGGAAGTCACTGCATAAGTGAATGCAACTTTTAGTTATAACCAAAATCAACAAAAAAATATCCTCCCAATTAGGGCTGCCTAAATAACCGAAATTCTGAAACCGGAATTTTGCTTGTTCAGTTTCGGTTATTCGGTTTCGGTTTTCTCGGTTTCAGTTTCGGGTACTGGTACTCAAAAGTTCAGTTAACCGAAATAACGGAACTTTTCGTACACACTATATAATGATTTTGTTTTACTAAAATGCCATTACCTCACTCTCTCAAAAAATGATTCTTCTCTGTTCTCTTCTCTCCCTCTCGCTCGCGCCTCCTCATTCAATTTCAGTCAGTCGCTCCTCCTCCACCACCCACCGGCCACTGCCTCCTCCTCCACCATCACCTCTCCTCTCTCATCCTCTCTCGTTCTCTCCCTCTCGTTTAATCAAACAACCCAAATCCCTAATCTCCTCCGCCCAACACCAAGGCCCTAACTTTTGATTTTTCAATTCTAGATCCATATCTGGATCTGGATTCAGATCCAGATCTAGATTTGGATCTAAAATAAAGTAAAGGAGGAGCACGGATGGCCTCCGCCGGAGGGAAAGACTGGAGAGAAGAGGAGCAGATCGACTGAGAGGATTTAATCTTTTTCTTGTTCTTGTGTTTGGTGTTGAAGATGATGACTTTGTGTTTGGTGTTGAAGATGATGACTTTGAATTTGATGTTGCTGCTGTTTGTTTAATTATGGATTGTTGATGCAAAATCAATTGCATTGTTTAATTATGGATTATTCCATATATGTTTTTTCTTCTTTTTTCATGATTTTTTTTTTAGTTATGAAATTTCAGTTTTCTATTTTTCCGAAATTCCGAACCGAAATAATTTCGGTTTTGGAATTTTGGTTATTTAAAAGTTCGGTTCGGTTTCAGATACTAATTTTAGGAAGTTCGGAAAACCGAAATCCAAAGTTCGGATTTTGGTTTCGGTTTTTAAAAACCGTTGGGCAACCCTACTCCCAATAATAATTCTTATTCCAATCTCTACAATCCTGGATGGAGGAACCATCTCAATTTTAGGTGGGCCCAGAATCAGTTCCAGAATGCTCAAGCACCTCCATACTAGTCTCAACAACCACCATTCAACGTCCAAAACTTTGTGCCTAGACTACCCCAAAATCAAAGTAATGCACCTCTACAACTACCAACACTACCACAACAGTTACAAATAGTTGAATCTACCCTTGAGGACACCATAAATAAATTTATTCATACGAACCAGGCTACTATGACCAGCATGCAGAAGCAAATTAGCAAGTTGATGGAGAGTGATAAAAGTCTACAAGGGAGATTTCCTTCCAATACGGTGGACAATCTCAAGCACAATGTGAGTGCAATCAGTTTGAGGAGTGACAAGGACCTACCAGAAAGGGCAGAGACAATCGCATATGAGCGAGAGATGCAACTGCTAGAAGTGGAGCCAGAGGCAAAAGTTATTCCAGAACTAGAAAAACAGACAGAAGAAACAGTCTTGGCTAAGAAGTCAGCCAATAATAACACAGACACTACACTCCAGCAGGAGGAACCAGTAATCCTTCCACCTTTTCCACATAGGTCTGCAAAGACTAAGAGGGAAAATATGGAATAGGAATTTATGGATATATTTATGAAAATAGCAGTTAATATCTCAATGCTAGATTTAATTGCTAAAGTTCCTAGTTATGCCAAATTCTTTAAGGGTTTATGTACTAACAAAAAGAAACTTACAGGGGTGGAAAAGATTAACTTGAATTAAAGTATTTTTTCAGTGTTTCAGGCTAAACTTCCAGAGAAGTGCAAGGATCAAGGTACCTTCGATATCCCTTGCAAGATAGGCAATAAGACAATAGAGAAGGCCTTGTGTGACTTAGGAGCATGCATAAATGTTATGTCTCTCTCAGAGTATGAGAAGCTCAACATAGGAATAATGAATAAGACTATAGTGGTCATTCAACTTGCTGATCAATCAATCATCTACCCTAAGGGAGTCGTTGAAGTTGTTCTTGTTCAAGTCAATGATTTTATTTATCTAGTGGATTTTTATATTGTTGATATATATGTTGATGTCTTAGTAAACTCTACCGATGTTCTCTTAGGCAGACCATTTTTAAGGACTACAAGAGCATTAATTGATATGTATAATGGATGTCTTACCTTGGAATATGATGGCAAGACGATAAAATTTAATATGTATGATGCCATCAAATACCCAGATGAGATACATAGTCTGAACTTCATGGATATTTATGAACCCATTGCATATGAGATTTATGAACTAACTGAAACTGACCTACTTGATTATGCTCTTAGCAAGGGGATTGAAGAAGAAAAACTAGCAGAAATGAAGGAAGAGTTTGTTGTTAATGATGATCTACAAGAAGTTGTGGAAGAGCTTGAAGTTTTTAAGCCATTATTTTATTGCACTGTTAATACTAAGCTGCCATAAGTCTATAATAAACTTTTACCTTCTATTGTGCAGCCACCAGAGATTGAGCTAAAGACACTGCCAGACCATCTGAAGCATGTCTTTCTAGTAATAATTTCCAACAAGCTGAACAAAGAGGGAGAAGTAAAGTTGGTTAAACTGTTGATAAAGCACAAGGAAACAATTGGATGGACGATAACAGATATCAAGGGGATATCTCCGAATGTATGCACTCAAAAGATCCATCTAGAGGAGGACAAGAAAATAATTCGACAACCACAAATGAGGCTTAACCCTTCAATGATGGAAGTTAGGGGTGTCCATCGAAATACCGTACCAAAATTACCGCGGTACCGTACCGTAATTACGCAAGTTCGGACGGTATTTTTTTACACAAATTCACTGTTCGGTATTTCGGTACGGTATCGAAATAAATTTTGGTACGGTACGGTATTGGTTTTGCTAGATTCGGCTTTACCGAACCTACCGTACCAAAATTTTCATATTAGTTACATTTTACAATTTACATTACCGACTCCCTTTCCAAACCCATTTCCAATCCATCAAAACCCCTCTCCATCTCCTACCAAGCTGCCACTCTTCCAATCCTCAATTTCACCAGTGAGAAGGTCGGCGAAACCTACCTCGACCTTAAGTCAGCTTCGTCGGCGACCGCACGCACCGTCGTTCACCGTGGAATCATCACAGACCAGCGAAACAAGTGTAGCGGCATGGCCACCAGCTTAATCCTCTTTTCTTCTTCTTCTCTGACTCTCTAAGGTCTGGCACACACACAAATCGTACTCCAGATCCAGTGCCTACTCTAGATCCAACACCTACTCCTCTAATCACCACCTCACACAAATCGCTAGTAGAGTCATCAGTCAAGAAGCTCACCCACCGGAATAAACCGTCCATAATTTTGAGTTCGTTTCAGTCCGCGCACATCACGATGAGTCCGCTAGCGACGGAAACAAGGAATCCGTTCTGGCTGATTTCCCGCTCTTCAATCGAGATCTCTTTTTATATCTCAATGATTTCCGTGGTGATAATGATGTGGCAGTAGTAGCAGCGGAGCCGATTATGTATTCGTTGAGGAGGCTGATGATTGCCGAATGGGAAAGTAAAGGAATGATGTTTCTGGAATTCTTTTTTGTATTCAGTAAACTGGAATTTTAATCGATTTAGTTCGGTACAGTATACCAAAATACCGTATCAAACTAATTTCGGTATTTTGGTACGGTACTTAAATTTAGTTCGGTACGGTACAATATTTAATTTTGGGCATTCGGTATACCTAATACCGAAATATTTTGGACGATATACCGAAATAATGTCCGATGGACAACCCTAATGGAAGTTGTCAAAAAGAAAGTCCTCAAGTTGCTAGATGCAGGTGTCATCTATCTAATTTCTAGCAATGACTGGGTATCGCCTGTACAAGTAGTCCCTAAGAATACAAGGATTATAGTGGTAGAAGGAGAAGATGGAAAAAAAGTACCAACCAGCGTACAAAATGGATGGAGGGTCTGTAGTGACTACATACGCCTGAATAATGTGACTAGGAATGATCATTTTCCTTTGCCTTTTATTGATCAAATGCTTGAGAGGATAACAGGTAAGTCCCACTACTATTTTCTTGATGGTTACTAAAGACCAAGAGAAAACCACTTTTACTTGCTCTTTTGGAACATTTTCATACAAAAGAATATCATTTGGTTTGTGTAATGCTCCTGCTACATTTCAAAGATGCATGATCAATATATTTTTCGATTATGTGAAAAGAGCATTGAGGTTTTCATGGATGATTTCACAGTGCATGGAGATTCTTTTGATCACTGCCTTAAAAACATTGAAGACATTTTGAAACGATGTATTGAAACTCACTTAGTTTTAAACTTTGAAAAAAGTCATTTTGATGCGATCATAGACCCTTTTAACCTAGAAGCCGAGGACACCCTGCCCCAAGGGCCAATCACGCGTAGCATGGTGAAGAAGTTAGCCCTTTGGTTTGAAGCTAAGACGAGTGAAGAGCCGGCCAAAGTTAAGGATCGGGTCATTATGATGATCGCACACCATACCGAGACCAGCGCAAACCCTAGCCCGCATGTGAGAGCCATTTTTGGAGATTTCCAGGCAGTGCTTGGCGTCATGATGCCAAGGAGATGAGTTTTGGCAAATTTTGGGCAGTGCTTGGAATCATGACGCCAACGTGTGGATCAGAAATGCTAAAATTCATTTTTTGAGGGTTTTAAGCCATTTTTTGTAACTTAGCATAAATAGGCCTTTTCTTTCTTTCTTCCTCCTTAGTTTAGACTTGAGTGATTTTGTAGATTTGAGAATATTCCTCCTAAGTCCTCCTAAGCTCAACGCTTGTGAAATTCTAAGCTTTGACGGTGCTTTGATCCTCCGCAAGGATAAAAAGTAAATTTGTCTTCAAATGTGTAATTTGTTGTTACTTCATTTTGTGCGAATATATGAATCTGAGATTTGAGTGATTGTGTTCTTGAATATCCTACCCATGTTCAAGGTGACCTTCAAGTAACACTCAAGTATCAATCATTCGTGTGTTCGATCATCCCTTCCTTTCTCCTTCCGCTTTCCTCAATCCAGGTATTTATCCTCATATTTTATGTCATTTATTTCCTTCATATCCGTTGCGTCTCCAAACTTGCTTCTTCCCTTAATTTATATCCTTATTTGAGTCGTGTCAAACTAACAAACTCTCTGGCTAGATCCGCTTAAGCTCCATAAGAGTGATTCAATCTACTTACCCTAGGCTGGATCATATCAAGTGGTAGTGGAGCTTTCGGCACCTTTGAGTTTGCTTGGTGTTCTTCGTTGTCAACTTCGTGAACAGTGTATCTTCATTTCTCAGTTTCGTTTGCTTAGTTTCTTGCGTCAAAAGCATCTCTTTTAGTCCCTAGTTCAAGTGGTAAAAGTGAGTGATTTTGGTGTTAACATTTGATAGATCAAAAGATCAAAATTTCTAAAAGGTGTTCTTGCAAGTTGTGTGAAAAAGGATTTTTTTTGATCCAAAGTATAGATTAAAAGCTAAAGCTTTTGTGTTTCCCCCTAAATTATTATTTTCCTTCACCTAAGAAAGCCATCTAAGTCAATTTGCCTCACCTAGCCGGCCACCCAAGTCCAACTTGTCCCTCCCTTGCATTTAACGCAAGCAAGGCTTCCTCACCTAACACCATGTCTTGCTGAAAAATCTGATAGCATTTTCCTCACCACTTGAGTCCTAAACTTAAGTCTTGAACCAAGTCAAGTCAAGTACTAAACTTAAGTCTTAAACCAAGTCAAGTCAAGTCCTAAACTTAAGTCTTAAATCAATTCAAGTCAAGTCCTAAACCTTAGGTCTCATTTTCTTTCATTTTCTTCCAGTGCCGTTAGGACACTAACGACATACCACTAGCCACTGCTTCTTGAGCTTGTTTCCTTTCGTCGAGTCCTTCTTGCATCTTCTTGAGTCTGTTTTTCTTATGATTGATTACTTGGGGTTGCAACCTTAAATGCTTGGAAGGCACAAAGTTGTTTAAATTGAATAGAGAGCGTTTGAGAGGTTGTCTTTTTTGAGTGATCAAAACATGAGAGTTAAAACATGCGAGCGAGTGTTTTTAACTAATGGATATATATATATATATATATATATATATAGTTTGTTTCCTTTTTGCAGGTACAATCTCATCATGTCCGAACAAAGTACCGGGTCTAATAGAAGTGGGAATGCCGAAGTCCTTCGCCAAATTCTCACTACCTTGGCCGAATTGAAGCTAGCCGTAGCCAAGTCCGATGCGCGCCAAACCTTGATGGAAGAGACAATCAAGTCTCATTTACTGGAAACAAACAAGTCCTCCGATACCTCTATTCCTCTGATACTCCTTCGAGACCTTCCTCTTAAATTCCACAACGATTCGCACAATGAGCAAGTCACTTGTGAGACCGTGGGGGAGGGCCACAAGAGCGATGATGAAACGGATGGCCTATCGGAAGATGGTACCATAAAGGCAACCAGCCGAGGTTTCCCACATGTCCTTACCACGGGGTTCCAAGGGCAAGAGGCATCCACGAGTCAAGCCATACCCAAGGCCTATGCCTTTGCCATTCAGGATCTTCAAAGCAAGGGCTTCACCGCCCAATATCAACATCAAAGCGGAGGCATCACCACTAGGCCACTGCAGGGTCATGGTCCGCAAGTTACCGATAATATCCCCAATGCCAGTCATGCTCAAACCATGATCCCTCACATCCGCGCAAGCACTACACCACACCATGCGCGCGACTTCTACGAAGATGACTATGAGCAAGCCAATGAGTATTTTGAAGGGTATGAGAACGTCAATCGGGTACGGCGAGACCGAAGTGAAGGTCCCTATTTTACCGAGCCGTTTGAAAGACAATAAGAGACACGGATGGATGACAACTTGAATAGCATCAAGGTACAGATTCCCTCCTTTGAAGGATCCACCGACCCCTTCGAGTACCTTAAGTGGGAAGGGAAAATCCAACGGATTTTTAATTGTCACCGATACTCCAAGGATAAGAAAATCAAGCTAGCAGCTATGGACTTTGATGGTTATGCCGTTAGTTGGTGGGACAAGATATGCAAAGAGAGAGATAGAGTCGACCTCATCCGGGATTGGAAAGAGATAAAACGTATAATGAGAGAGTAGTTTGTTCCTTCCACCTACAAGCGAGACTTGCAAAACAAATTGCAAGGTCTTAAATAAGGGACTAAGATAGTGGGAGACTACTACAACGAGATGGAGTCTGATTGAGCTTTAATTGTAGTAGTTTTGCCACTTGTTCTTTTGCGTTTTCGAATGGTATGCTATTGATTTTGGTGCGTACCCTTTGATTATTGCAAGAAACAACTTTAGAGGAGGATGGAGCATCTTTGAGGCAAAATGAGAAGAATTCCGGACAACTTTGAGCAGATGCATTTTCGGTTGGGTTCGTAACCAACCAAGACAAGACGATCATCTCTCTTCGCCAAGACTGACTCGCTAGGCCATCCTTACCTTAG
This sequence comes from Viola pubescens var. scabriuscula, assembly GCA_002752925.1. NCBI lineage: Eukaryota > Viridiplantae > Streptophyta > Magnoliopsida > Malpighiales > Violaceae > Viola > Viola pubescens. The sequence goes on from NBIL01017445.1 coordinate 16,241, forward strand.
AAGACTTTCCTTGACAGATGGGATCTCAATAATCTTCGTCTTTCCTTTTTAGGTTTCTACCGTGAGGAAGATAGTTTCCATATACATTCAGATACAATTTAGAGTTTTTTAGGGATTTTACTTTCCTTTATTTTTCCCGCTTTAGCTGATTTCTAGGAGGAAAGAACTATTTATATTCCTCCTAGGGTTTTTGAGAGAGGATCCAATTTTGAAAACTTTGATCACTTGGAGTATTGTTCTCTCGGTGGCTGGAGTCCCCTTCTCTGGTTTTCGGTTCTCTTTCTCTATATACTTTGCTCCTTTGGAAACAAAGGATTTTTATTATATTAATTCATAGTTCATTATTGCTTTCAAATATGAGTATGAGTAACTAATTCCATTGTTCTTAGTAGAGGCGTTTAAGCATGAGTATGAGTTTGCATGAGACCTAATTGTTTTTATTAATCTTTATATCTGTATTTAACTGAACTCACGATTATTCTTAGTGTGTTTTCTGTTTGATTCTAACCTTGATTAAGTCAGGATTGAGTGGATTGCACGACCGTCATTTTTCTTGGCCATGGATTATTGACCAAGAAGATCGAAGTAGACACCTACGCGCTAGCGGGATTCCGTGAAACGGTGGGGGGAAAGGTTAATCAAACCCAGTCCCGAATGACGCTCGAGGATATTAGTCTGGAGTTGTCTTCCCCTAGTTGATCATCAACCAATTCAGTAAACCCTTTAACCAGCAAGGAGTTGTTTGGTTAGGCATCATCTTTAAGCGTACTTGAGGTGGTGTTGATACAGGAGGGAAGTAGGGATCATAGGGGTTCCATGGTCCTATAGCAACTATGTGGATTGGAGATGAATATCCTTGTGTCGATGATTACATCTCATATCTCATAGCTGTCAGCCTCTACTAGGAATACTCTCTCATATTTGATTGTTATCTCTTGTTGCATGTGTCTTTGCCAAGAACACCATTCTTGGCCAAGACAATCTCTATTTTATTTGTTTGTTCATTTCAATTCCTGAACACAACCCCCACTTTCACCTAAGTGTTACCAGTGGTCTTTACAAGCACACACATAGATCATACCATCGCTCCATGTGGATCAATCATTTTACCATTATCTATATTTATTTGTTTTTAGTAGTAAATTGTAATAAATTTATATTTGACCCGTGGACTTAACGACAGTCCGCGCGCTTCAGAGTCCCTCCTAACCAAGACCGACACCCATGAGGAGGAAGAAGTGGCTAGAGCACGGTTCTTGAATGGCCTCAATGGGAAGTTGAAGTTCAAGCTAGAATTGAAGGAGTTTGAGAGCCTTCAATCCATGCTTCACACTGCATTGAAGATAGAGGCTCATGAGGCCTTTAAACGGAAGTCCTAAACCTAAAACACACCCCAACCCTATTCAACTTCAACCAAACAGCCATACAAGCCATACCAAAAAGACCAAACTTACCAAAGAGACCTCAAACACACCCCACCTCCTAAACCCGTAACCTCCACACAAAAACCCTACACCCCCTACCCAAGGAATAACCCAGTCAACCTTGCACCAAAACCCGATGGTACTCCTAGTTCAAACCCTCCACCCCAGAAGTATTCCTCTAATGTAGAGTGCTACAAGTGTCACGGATGTGGGTACATTTCCTCATAATGTCCCAATCACCGTGTGATAGTCATCCGGGAAGGAGTTTATGAATTCGAGAGTGAGCATGATGGCGAAGAGGACGAGGATGAAGTAGAAGGAGAGGATACCGAGAGTAGGGAGGAAGAAGTAATTCCGACAACGGCTATGACCCTATTTGTGAGGCGGAGCATGAATGCTCAAGCCAAAGAGGGGGCCGCGAGTGATGAGCAAAGAGAGAACCTCTTCCACTCAAGGTGCGACATCAACGGTAAGATTGTATCTCTTATCGTAGACAATGGAAGTGTAGTAGATGTGGCTAGCCACATTTTGGTGCATAAGCTCAACTTGCCAACCATCCCCCACCCAAAACCATATTCCTTGCATTAGTTTAATAATGAGGGTGAAGTGAAAGTTGAGGCTACGAAGATGAGAGGTTGTTTGATGTGGTCCCAATGGATGCAAGCCACCTCTTGTTAGGCTGACCATGGCAGCTTGATCGCATGTGATGCATGATGGCCGCACCAACAAAATTCACTTGACTCACTATGGGAAAAAGTTTAACATTCCATCTCTCCCTCCCGCAAAGGTCCATGAGGACCAATTGATGAGAAAAATGAGAGAAAAGAGCGGAGAGAAAAATATGAGCCGAGAAAACACACACCATGAAAAAAGTAAGCATGGTACAATGAGTGAGAGTAAGAGTGAAAAAGGAGAGGAAAAGAGAGAAGAAAGTCAGGAGCGACAATAATACATGCCATAAAAATAACGAGCATCGTAAAGGGCCAAAACCAGTGAGCATTTTGGCAAGAGGAAAGGATGTGAGGCACGCCCTTTTTGCTAACAAAATATTCTTGGTACTTCAGTACAAGGCACATTGTTTAAATGTTGTTGCTAACCTTCCTTCTTCTCTACCTAGTCCGTTAGTTTCCCTTCTGTAGGAATACGAAGATATTTTTCCTGAGGAGATGCCTGTTCATCTCCCACCCATCCGGGGAACTGAGTATAAGATCGACCTAGTACCCGGCGCATCCCTACCGAACCGACCAGCCTACCGTTGCAATCCCAATGAGACAAAGGAATTGTAAAAATAGGTTGATGAGCTATTGAGCAAGGGGTTCATCCGAGAAAGCATATCTCCTTGCGCCGTCCCGGTATTGCTTGTGCCTAAGAAAGATGGCTCTTGGAGGATGTGTGTTGATTGTCGGCCATCAACAAGATCACGGTGAGATATCAGGCTCGATACCTCACCTAGACGATATGCTAGATGAGTTGAGTGGCAGCCAAGTATACTACAAGATTGACCTCATGAGTGGCTACCACCAAATACGCATGCACAAAGGGGATGAGTGGAAAACTGCCTTAAAAACCAAGCACAGTTTGTATGAATGGATGGTAATGTCATTCGGTTTTTCCAACGCTCCTAGTACATTCATGAGATTGATGACTTATGTGCTACGTGATTTTATCGGTAAATATGTTGTGGTTTATTTTGACGATATACTTGTGTATAGTCCTTCTATTGATAAGCATGTGTTTCACTTGCGTACGAGACTTGACACCTTGCACACACACCACTTGTATGCTAAGCTTGTTAAGTATGAATTTTGTTTGAAACGTGTGCATTTTCTTGGCTTTGTTGTAAGTGTAGGTGGTGTACAAGTTGATGAGGACAAGGTGAAGGCCATCCGGGAGTGGTCGATTCCAAAAAATACGAGCGAAGTAAGATCCTTCCATGGACTTACGAGCTTCTACCGCCGTTTTGTTCCTAATTTCTCCACCATAGCGGCACCACTCAATGAACTCACCAAGAAGCATGTCATTTTTTAATGGGGAGATAGGTAACCTGCGACTTTCAAGGAGCTAAAGGATAGGCTCATGCGATCACCGATATTGGCCTTACCAAATTTCAATAAAGTATTCGAGCTAGAGTGCGATGTGAGCGGTACGGTATCGGGGAAGTGCTCACCTAAGAGAGTCGCCCGATAACCTACTTCAGTGAAAAGCTATCGGGAGCACAACTCAATTACTCGATATACGATCGGGAGCTCTGTGCTTTGGTGAGAGCACTTATGGTATGGGAACCTTACCTGCTGCCAAACCAGTTTGTGATACATACCGATCACTTGAGTGTTAAGTTCCTCCAAGGCCAAGTGAAACCAAACAAATGGCATGCCAAGTGGTTGGAATTTATTGAGGCTTTCCCATACACCATTAAGTACAAGAAGGGCAAGGAGAATGTGGTAGCCGAACGCCTTCTCAAGAAGGTATTGATAACTATTGAAGCACCGCTAACGGCAGTTTCATCTTCACAACCCCATGTCGCGGTCAAGGCACTGTACCCGCCAGGTACCTAAGCACTATAACGCCCGCCCGCAAAGGAGATCAAGCATATGTTTGCTATAACGGTCACCCGTAAAGAGACCCATTACAATGATTATGATAACATTACCGCTAGGTGCCTTGCTATGACGGAATGATCGACTGCACCGGGGGGCTCCCATGCTAACATCAGGCGTAATCCTATTCCTGTCCAGATGTGCCCCTCACTCGTGGGCCCTAGGTGTAATCTCGTATTACCTTTGCACTTTACGCCCTTAGGCGTCCTTCCATTATTGAGCACTTTACGCCCATGGCGTTACCGCCTACTACACGGTATATCTTACTTTTCTCTATAAATACCCCATGATTCAAGATTCACAGGTA
>NBIL01017661.1:0-12156 GCA_002752925.1 Viola pubescens var. scabriuscula
ATTATTAGATATTTTATTAAAGATATTTCTAGTTTTGGAAGTGGTTTCCTAAATAGAACTCTTACCTTCTTAGAATTAGGGTTTTTGTGCACCTAGAGCTTAGTATAAATAGAGCCGCTTGGCTCCATTGTAAGGTGTGCAGTGACAGTGCAACAGGAGAGGTTGTTGCTCTCTCTTCTTCCCTTTTCTCTGATTGTGAACTTGAGTTTATATATTAATATAGTTTTACTATTTTCTTTATTCTTCTTGTGTTTTGCTAACTAATCTTTCTTGTTCTTAGTAGAGGCGTTTGAATCATGAGTATGAGTTTTGTATGAGACCTAAATGATCTTATTAATCTTTTGAATCTGCATTTAATTGATCTTGCGCTTCATCTTATGTGTTTTCTATTTGATTTTAGAAATGATCACTTTGATTTTGAATAGATAACGCTATTGTCATTCCCTTATGTATGAGCTTTTGGTTGTGGACTATCGGCCAAGGGGATCGAAGTAGACACCTACGGAATTGCGGGCGACCGTGAATAGTAGGGGGAAAGGTTAATCAGAGTCAGACCCTGTGGATCAAGTGGTTCATAAGATCAAAGATGAAAACCATTGCGTCCATGATTGCTACTCATATCCCATCGCTTGTCAAGCCTCTACTAGGAATTCTTGTCATATTTGATTTTACCTTCTGATCTTTGTCTTGATCAAGGGTACTCTCGCCCTTGGCCAAGACAGTTTTCCATTTTGTATATTTTCTAGCTTTTAGCTTTAAACCCCCCCTTTCGTAAAAGTATTTAAATCTGGTCTTTTGTCTTGTATTAAGTCTAACTACTCTCTGTCGATCGATCCTCTTACCACTATCTATAAGCTTTTGCAGGTATTGATAAGTTAAACTTATAAATTTATCTTTGGTGGCCTCAACACCCATCACGGACGCTCGGTGCATCAGGCACGTTGGGACGAGGAGCACGACTATGATGAGCATGCTTATGTGCGAAATGGCAGAGTGGAAGATAGAAGGCCTAGGTTTTAAGAGAGACTTGACTCCAACCTAGGAAGTATCAAGATGAAGATTCTGCTGTTTATGGGGAGAGATGATCCAGACGCTTACTTGGCGTAGGAAAGAAAATTCCAATCAATTCTTGGTGCGTAAATTAAGGTTGCCGACTTTGAAACATTCGAAGCCTTACTTATTGTAATGGATGACCGACGAAAGTGAGCTAAAAGTGACTAAGCAAGTCTTAGTTGTATTTTCCATTGGCAAGTACAAGGATGAGATCCTTTGTGATGTCGTTCCAATGCAATTAAGTGATATTTTGCTTGGAAGACCTTGGCAATTTGATAGAGAAGCCAACCATGAAGGGAGGAGCAATCACTACAAGATTGTAAATGATGGAAAGAAATTTACATTTGCTCCTTTGACACCAACGCAAGTCTTTGAGGATCAACAATGGCTAGTGAAATCCTATGCCGAATATGAGATCACTAGAAAGATTGAGAGAAAAAGTGGAGAGTTGAGTGTTGAAAAGAAAGAGAGAAATAGTAAGATGAATAGTTCCCATGAAAAGAGTGAGCATGGGAAGAGAGAGAGAGATAAAAACAGCTCCTATGAAAAGAGTGAGCATGGGAAGAGAGAAAGTGAGAAAAACAACACGCATAAAAAGAGTGAGCATGAGAGAGGAAAACAAAAAGAAATGGAGTGTTTATACCAAAGGGACAAAAGTGAGGCAAGCATTATTTATGCAAAAATTAAGTTTTGGCACAAGCCGCCCATTGCTTTTACTTCGCTTTAGACCTTTATGTCTAAGCGCCTCTAAACCTAACCCTCTTGATTCTGTCCATATTGGTATTTCTTCTCTTTTGCAGGAGTTCAAAGATGTTTTTCCCGAAGAGATGCCACCAGGTTTGCCTCCAATTCGAGGGATTGAGCATCAAATTGATTTTGTGCCCGGTTCTTCAATTCCTAACCATCCAGCCTATAGAAGCAACCCCGAGGAGACCAAGGAGTTGTAGAGGTAAGTAGATGAGCTACTTAACTGTGGGTATGTGAGGGAAAGCTTGTCCCCATGTGTCGTGCCAGTGATCTTGGTTCTAAAGAAGGATGGAACTTGGCGCATGTGTGTTGATTGTCGAGCGGTCAACAAAATCACTGTAAAGTATCACCACCCTATTCCTAGATTAGATGACATGTTAGATGAATTAAGTGGTAGCCAAGTCTTTTCTAAGATTGATTTAATGAGTGGTTATCATCAAATTCGCATGAAAGAGGGTGATGAATGGAAAACAACTTTTAAAACTAAGTATGGTCTATATGAGTGTATGTTTATGCCGTTTGGGTTGACTAATACCCCGAGCACCTTCATGGGGTTAATGAATCATGTTCCTTAGACTGGTGTTTATTACATTGCGTGAGTAACAATTGTATGCTAAGCTTAACAAGTCTTCCTTTGCTTTGGAACAAGTAACTTTTCTTGGCTTCATTGTCAGTGTAGAAGGTGTGAAGGTAGATGAAAAGAAGATCAAGGCGATCAAGGAGTGGCCGACTCCAAAGAGCGCGAGTGACGTACGCTCATTCCATGGCTTAGCGAGCTTTTATAGGCGCTTTGTTAAGGATTTTAGTACCATTGTTGTTCCCTTAAATGAGCTAACTAAGAAGAATGTTCCTTTCAGGTGGGAGCAGTAGTAAGAAGAAGCATTTTGCACGCTAAAGGAGCGTTTGTGCTCGGCGCCCGTCTTAGCCCTACCGGACTTCGACAAGGCGTTTGAAGTGGAGTGTGACACGAGTGCACTTGGGATCGGCGCGGTCCTTATGCAAGAGAAGCGTCTCATAAGGATTTTTATTATTTTAATCCATAGTTTATTATTGCTTTTAATTATAAGTATGAGTAGCTAAGTTCATCGTTCTTAGTAGAGGCATTTAAGCATGAGTATGAGTTTGCATGAGACCTAATTGATCTTATTAATCTTCAAATTTGCATTTAATTAATCTCGTGATTATCTTAGTGCATTTTCTATTTGATTTTAGACCTGATCAATCTAGGATTGATTGGATTGTGCGACCGTCATTCTTCTTGACCATGGATTATTAACCAAGAAGATCGAAGTAGACACCTACGCACTAGCGGGATTCCGTGAAACAGTAGGGGGGAAGGTTAATCAGATCCAGTCCTAAATGACGCCCGAGGATACTAGTCTGGAGTTGTCTTCCCCTAGTCTATCATCAGCCAATTCAGTAAATCCTTTAACCAGCAAGGTGCTAGTTGGTTAGGCATCACCTCTAAGCGTAGTTGAGGTGGTGTTAATACAGGAGGGAAGTAAGGGTCAATGGGGTTCCTTGATCCTATAGCAACTCTGTGGATTGAAGATGAATAACCTTGCGTCGATGATTGCATCTCATGTCTCATAGTTGCCAGCCTCTACTAAGAATTTCTTCTCTTATCTGATTTCTATCTTGTTAACCTGCGTCTTGACCAAGAACACCACTCTTGGCCAAGACAATCACCTGATTTATTTATTTTCTTGTTTCAATTCTCGCACACAACCCCTACTTTCACCTAAGTGTTACTGTTGGTCATTACAAGCACACACGAAGATCATACCATTGGTCTCTGTGGATCGATCCTCTTACTTGCTATCTACAATTAAATTATGTTTAGTAGTGAGTTGTAATTTATATTTATTTTTTATGGATTTGACACCTGGTCAGATGCTTATCTTAGGTATCCAACCTATGACAAGGAGCTCTATACCCTTGTGCGCGCGCTAGAGGTGTGGCAATATTACTTGATGCCATGCGAGTTTATTATTCACACAGATCACTTGAGCTTGGATCACTTGAGCTTGAAGTATCACAAGGGACAAGGTAAGTTGAACTGACGCCATGCTACTTGGATGGAGTTCATAGAGTCCTTTCCCTATTGTATTTAATACAAGCAAAGTAAGGAGCATATAGTGGCTGATGCACTATCTCGAATGTATATGCTTATTTCTACACTTAGCGCTAAATTACTTGGCTTTTCACATATAATTGACCTTTATCCACATGATGCTAATTTTAGTGATATTTATAATAATTGTGTGACTAGAAGTGAGTCTAAGTTTTATAGACATGAGGGCTATTTGTTCAAAAGGAAGCGCTTGTGTGTGCCACAATGTTCTTTGTGTGATTTATTCGTAAATGAATCACATAGTGGCGGTTTGATGGGCCACTTTGGAGTGAATAAAACCCTAGATGTTCTTAAGGAGCATTTTTATTGGCCTCATATGAAGCACGGTGTTGTCCGCATTATCGCTAGGTGCTTAGTTTATCACAAGGCTAAGTCTAGGGTTGCGAATCATGGAGAGTATATGCCACTGCCGGTGCCTTCCCACCCTTGGACCGATTTGTTCATGGACTTATTGATTGGGTTGCCTAAGTCTAGGCGAGGGAAGGGTAGCATCTTTGTAGTAGTAGATCACTTTTCTAAGATGGCACATTTTAATCCTTGTGCTAGTACTAATGATGCTACTTATATTACTAACTTGTTTTTCAAAGATGTGGTGCGATTATATGGTGTGCCTTTGAGTATTGTTAGCGATCGTGATGGGAAGTTCCTTAGCCATTTTTGGAAGGTTTTTTGGAAGAATCTTGGCACTAAGTTATTGTATTCGACCTCTTGCCATCCACAAACTGATGGACAAACGGAAGTGGTTAATCGAACTCTAGGTTCTTTATTGCGCACTTTAGTTAATAAGCATGTTTCTACTTGGATTGAGTATTTGCCTTTTATTGAGTTTGCTTATAACCAATATATTCATTCTTCTACACATTATTCACCTTTTGAAATTGTGTATGGCTTTAATCCTATGATACCTTTGGATTTAACTCTTTTGCCTCTAAGTGATGTGTCTAATTTAGATGGCGCTAAGAAGGCTGATTTGGTGAAGAAGATCCATGAGCAGGCCAAACGCAATATTGAGAAGATGAATGCAAAGTTGGCGCATAAGAGGAACGAAGGAAGGAAGATAGTCTCCTTCAATATGGGTGATTGGGTGTGGCTGCGCTTATGCCGGGAACGGTTTCCAGCCCAACATCGAGGAAAAATGTTCGCTAGTGGCGACGGTCCATTCTAAATTGTTGAGAAGATCAACAATAATGCCTACAAGCTTGACTTGCCTAGTGAGTATGGTTCTGTTAGTGCGTCTTTTAATGTTACTGACTTAAGTTTGTTTGATGTAGGTGATGATGCTGATTCGAGGATGACTCCTTTCTAAGGGAGGGCATGATGCGAACCCTAGCACATCGCATGCGCAGACGCACGCGCACGTCGTGCCACTGTCGCCCATCGGACAAATGACCCGTGCCAAAGGCAAGAAGCTGCAAGTGAGGCTTTCATCGCTGCTATACAAAGAGCTGGAGCGTGAGACGCTCATAGAAGAAGTTGTGCTATGCGAGAAGGAGCCGAGGCTAGTGATGCTACTCATAGCCTCGCCTAGTGCGTCAGGCACGCCTGTTTGAGCCATTTCAGAGCAAGGAGGTTCAATACAGGAGCTGAATGATTAGTAATATATTTCAAGATGTCCTGCATCACTGGACCAAGTTTGAAGCCATTCACACGATGGAATCGTCCAAAGGCTCGGGTCTACTTACCAGCGCACATGGAAGGCGTAAGGTGTCATTGTGTGTCTAATTCAGTAGGTATCTTGCTCTCCACCTCGGTTCCCTTAGTGGACTAGGTAAAACTAGTCTTCTTCTGGCTCTCTTCATATTTTCTTTCTCTGTTCTGGTCATCTCTGGATCGAAATGTATCAATTCGTCGTGAGATCAGTTAGTCATAAATAAGAAAACACAAAGATCAGTATCCGTTAGCTCCCCAACAACGGCACCAAAATTTGAAGGGTGTCGAATCCGTCAAAAATAAATATAAATTACAACTCACTACTATGAACAAGTTAATTGTAGATAGCAAGTAAGAGGATCGATCCACAAAAAGCAATGGTATGATTTTTGTGTGTGCTTGTGAAGACCAGTGGTAACACTTTGTGTTTTTGAAAACTAAAAACTGGAAAATTAATAAAGCAATTAAACAGTCTTGGCCAAGAATGAGATTCCTGGTCAAGACACAGATTAAGGTGAGATTAACAAATATGAGAGAGATTCCTAGTAGAGGCTTGGCAGGCTATGAGATATGAGTTACAATCATCAACGCAGAGATATTCATCTTCAGTCTACAGAGCTGTTATAGGACTAAGGTTCTCCTTAGATCCCTTCTTCCCTCCTGTATCAACACCACCTCAGGTACCCTTAGAGATGAATGCCTAACCAACTAGCACGTTGTTGGTTAAGGGTTTACTAGATTGGCTGATGATCGATTAGGGGAAGACAACTCCAGATCTAGTATCCTCGGGCATCAGTCGGAAATATTTCTGATTAACCTTTCTCCTCCTAGCGATTATCCATGCTAGGTGTCTACTTCGATCCTCTTGGGCTCATGGCCAAGACACCAAAAGGAATGACTGTTGCGTTATCTACTTAACTGTAGATTGGCCATACCTAAAATCAATCAGAAAATACATTAAGATAAATTTGAGATTAATTAAATGCATACGTAAAGATTAATAAGATTAATTAGGTCTCATGCAAGCTTATTCTCATGCCTTAAACGCCTCTACTAAGAAACGTTTACTTAGCTACTCATGCTCATAATTGAAAGCAATTAAAGATGTTATGAATTGAAAAAATCCTTCGTTTTCGAATGAGCAAAGTATGTAAAACAAAAATGAAAACCAGAGAAGGGATTAAGTTCTAGGCGGAGCCAATTCTGTCCGGGAGTCCCCTTCTCAAAAACCCTAGAGAAAGTATAAATAGTTCACTTTCCCTATAAAATAGCTAAGCCGAAATAAAAAGAAATTAAATCCTAATCAAACTCTAAATTGTATCTAAATTGCTCTCCTCCCCACATAAGAATTCTAAATAAACAAGACAAGACAGCGGGACGCCTCTTCAATCATTCCTTAGATAACGCACACAATCGTCATGGCAGTAGGAGCCTTCTGCCAGCACCGCTAAGTCCTCTATCTGTCAGATACATTTCTTCTGAGTAAGGGATTGGTCAAGTAGGTCTGTCTTGGACATGAGATGCTCGCGTCTAGTCTTGGTCAACGTGACCAGCCAACAATGCGTCTGCTCCAAACTTGCCCAGAATTTGACTCGATTCTCTCCTTTGTACTTCCATCCTCTCCAAGGTTGTTTTCTGCAATAATCAAAGGATTCCTACTGAAATCAATAGAATAGCATTCAAAAATGCAAGAAAACAAGTGGTAAAACCACTGCAATTGGAGCTCAATCACTATTCAAGAAGGTGGATGTGCATTTTTGAAAGGTAAATAATTACTGCAATAGGTTTCTTTTATTAAAGTTAAACTTATATTTATGTAGTACTAACGCTTCATCTTGTAGGTACATATTTGACTTGAAGAAAAAAGTCAAGCACAAATCTTGTGTGGAGGGGTCAATATATGAGGCATATATTATAGAAGGGATTTCTATTTTTTTTTGTGCACTTTACTTTGAGCTGACTATGGAAACCAAACTCAACTGACCATCGAGGAATAACGATGGAGGGAACCGTCTTTCTGTATTTCAACATTCTAGCCGACCATTACGTGATGTAAAATCAAGGATGTTATCCCATTATGAGCTTAAAACTGCTAGAATATATGTGTTGCTCAATTGCATTGAAATGGAACCATACATTGAGTAAGTGTTATGATAAATATGTAACATTAACATAAATTTTATATTTTTTTTATTAGTAAACTTGATTTTTCATTGGAGGAAGTTTGATGAGTTCATAAAGGCAAAAGATTCAAGTGTTAGCGATGGCGATCTTGACAAGTTAAGAGGAACAATTTGCAACTTGGTTGCGGAACCATGTAAGTAATGATTTTTAACTTTAGTGTGAATTGTTCTATTAAAAGTTTACCATTATTAATGAACCTTAACTTTAATAATAGGTCAAGAAAGATGACAACTTTGACCATACTAGCAACATCTATCAATTAGCACAAGGTCCTTGTCGATTGGTCAAATTTTATAATGGATATTTCAGGAATGGGTTCAAGTTCCACACAAAAGATTTTGGACAAAATAAGAAGCACATGAATAGTGGAGTTTGTGTGAAAGGTAGTTGTTACAATGACTGTGAAAAAAAAAATTATGGATTGTTGCTTAAAATCTTGGAGCTATATTATTTTGGTGTAGGGAATAAAGTTATGTTATTCAAGTGTGAATGGTTTGATATTGAGAAAAGAGTTAGAGTTCATCCTCAACATAGTCTAGTTGAAGTTCTACATATATCTAAATTGTCCACCAATGACCCTTTTGTACTAGCCCAACAATGTCAACAAGTGCTTTACAAGAGATTTCCTTGTAAAAGTCGAGAGAGAAATAATTGGTGGGCAGTATGTAAGATTCTAGCTACGAGTGTGTTTAACATGCCAATGAATGATGATGTAGAGAATGTTGAGCCTAGAGTTTGTGATGAGTTTTTTCAGGAAGATGAGATGTTCACTCCACTAAAAATTGGTCAAACAATAGAGCTTGATGCACAAAATATTTTAGTTGATATAGAGACAACTTATGAACTTGATAGAGCAGAATGGCGATAATTGGTAAATATTATGGATATAGATGATGGAGTAAAAGATATTCAAGATGACCAAGAAGATGATGAGGAAGAGGAGTTACAAACAGAACTCGTAGTTGATGAAGATTCTATAAATGATGAGCATGAATTTGATTATAGTAGTAGTGACGACAATATGTAATTTTTTTGGCAAGTAATTTTATATTAAAACTATTCATTATAATATTTCAAATATTTTGGATATTTTTTCTCTAAGAATTGTAATAGTTACATTGTCGAAAAAATATTTTATGTTAGCAATTAAATTTAAATTTAGATAATATTAGTTATATTATTCTAGTCTTTTTGTAATATATTTTTTTAATTTCTAATTCTAGAGATAATATTTGTGACACATTTACAATTAATATGTGATCGCTAATTGGATATAAATGTGTCACCAATTTATTTTCGTTTTAATATTGGTGATTAATATTTTTATGTCCTTAAACGACGTCATCAATGTTGTCACTAAATTATTTTGACCATTTTATTTTAAAAAAAATTATATAATTTTAGAGACAATATTCATGATATTTTTTTTTTGGTAAATAAAGAATGGCTTACGCCAAATAATTGTGATATTTTATTCGTTATTAATGTGTAATCAGTAATTGGTAAGCAAATGTGTCACCATATACTCGTTGTTATTTAATTCATGAATTCTATCTTTTTAATTCACATACTATTGAAAAAAATATTTTTATCACTAATGAGCGTCACTAAAATCGTCCCTATATCATTCAATTCTCTCTTTTGGTTAGTTTCTACACATTTGGAGACAAAAATAGAAATAATTGTATTTGTCACTGATAATATGCCACAAGTTAGTCATTAATGGGTCACTTTAAGCTTCCCATCAATTCTCACTTTTTATTTACACATTACTGACAAATAATTTATTCGTCAGTAAAAAGCATCTATAAAGTTGTCTCTATATTGTTCAAGTCTTTTTCTTATTAGTTTCTACACTTTTAAAGACAAGATTAGAAACAAATGTATTTGTCACAAACAATTAGTCACTAATTAGTCACAAATGTGTCACCATATACTTCCCGCCATTTGTGTCATCAATTCTCTTTTTTTTTTACATACATATTAGTGACAAATAATTTATTTGTCACTATCGATAGTCACTAAGTTGTCTCTACGTAAGTCTCAAATGAAGAATAATTTTTTTTGCTCATCATATTATTTTAGTCATTATTTTGTCACAAGAGAGTCAATGTTAGTGACAAATTTTGTCACTAAATGTTTGTCTCTGTAGACTCATTTTCTAGTAGTGAACCAGAGATAGAATTAAATCTCACAGAAGAGCAGCTATTATAGCAATTTTCTGTCATGGTTTGAAGTAAGGTCTTGTAGAGCTCCTCCAGCTGTTGCATCTACTCTATCTTTGTCTTCTGACTCATCCCATTATAGAAGTACTGGATTAGTGCTTGATCAGCTACTCTATGTGTTGAGCAGATATCTTGCAGGTCTTTGAACTTTTGATGATACTCTCCAAAACTCTCATTCCTTCTCTATTATATGGAAACAAGGTTCTTCTTATCTACTCTAGCCTTGCTTACATTCCAATACTTGTTAAGAAAGGCTGCTGACATTTGAACCCATGTAATGATGGTGTTGTGGGTAAACTGTAGAACCAATTCTTTGTCGAATCCTCCGATGACTAGGGAAAAACCCTCAGTTTAGATCTCTCGATAGAAACTTCACGAGGTTTTAGTGCATCACATTCCAAATGGAAGTTCCTGAGATGTGTGTAAGGATTCTCACTAAAATGTCCATGGAATTTCTTCAAGTTGTTGATGATGTTGGTCTTGATGAACCAATCATGCTCTACTAATGGTTGATCTAAATTGATGCAGGAATAAGTAGTTTGTTCTGCCCCTCTATTTAATTCCCTGAGAGTTTGCTCAACTGGTTGATCTGCCATGTCAGCTCTCGGATTCGGATCTTCTTGGTCTACTTCTTGGTCAAGAGGATGCTCCTGATCAAGATGATTACTTGGTGCTGCTTCCGTTGATATAAATCGTTTTCTTTTGGCTTGCCTTCTGATTTCCGTTTTTGTTCTTGTCAACTCCGGATTGAATGGAATTAAGTTCGTGCACGAGGACCTGGTCATGAATAAGAAAATACAAAATCAATATATCGTAACCTCCCCAGCAGCGGCGCCAAAATTTAATGGGCGTCGACCCCGTCAAGAATAAATAAAGAATTACAACTTCTACTATACACAAAATTAATTATAAATACCAGTAAGAGGTTTGTCCACAGGGGAAAATTGATATGATTTTGAAATTGCTCAAAACAACTAATGCTCTAAATTCAAAATATCATTTGTACTCTAAAGTAATACAATCAACACCACAAAAATTTATCATCAAAATTATCATCACCATTGAATGTGGACCATTTGCTTTTGTCTTGCCAAGTGATGAAAGGGATGTGGGATCAATTATGGTATTAGTGTGGAATGCAAGGTGTAAAGCCGAATAGTCTACATTGAATGGTGATGACTTGGCGGGAAGTTCACCATCACCTCTCAAAGGAACAACTGCAAATTTGGGTGGCGATTTTATGTGAGTATTTGTTCCATTTGGCTCAAGCGTAACACGGTGGTGTTCGAGAAAGAATTGTTCAACGTTACTCGTGTCCGCCACAAGTATCTGTCGTACCTCTACACTTGGTTGAAGGTTCTTGACTTTACTTTTCCTTACTCAAGAACAAATTTGGATTGTGATTTTAGTTGGTTCTATTGTTGGAAGTCTAGAAATTTTGATCGGGGATAGTTTTTACTGTACTTTCATTAGAAGATGGGTGATATCTTCTCTAAGGCTTACCTTTTGAGTCGACTTTAGTCTAGCTTTGGGGGCAGCTTGGGCTCCTCCTTTCTTTTGCCTCTTTGAGGTTAGAGAAAGGTATTTTCACTCACTTCTTGTGGGTTTTTAATATTTTCCGATTTAGGAAAAAAAAACTAAACCTCTAAATTTCATCAATTAATGAATAATCAAAGATTAACACAACTAATTAATTAAACATCAAGTCTAATTATTCATCCCAAAATTATCAAGACAATTCCAGAAATTTAAAAATTAATTCATTTTCTCTTAACCATAAAAATTATCATCAATCAAATAGTAAGTTTAATGAATTTCCATTTCATAAATACATCAAATTCTATATTATTGTTGAACCGTTTGGATCGTGCAAAATCATCTATATTATTGTTGTTAGTCTTGCAATTTAACTTTAGAGAATCACTAAAGGAAAAACAACCACTATTTTTTTTAGGTTTTTGCGGGTGTCCTCTCGACTGAGACTAATCTCATTCGATCAATCTTAAATTTTAAGGGCACATTCCTCATAACATATAATTGACCTAGAAGAATTCAATTAATTTAAACGAAGCGGGCGCTAGTTGAACGGGTTAACTCAAACCAGTTAAATCAAGTGGGACTAATATATATATATATATATTTATGCTTATTCGATTATAATTT
>NBIL01017668.1:0-17598 GCA_002752925.1 Viola pubescens var. scabriuscula
ATCCAAGCGCTTGGGGACAAAATGAGGTTCTGAGAAGAAAAGCAAAGGTTGCTTTACGACCCAGAAAAAGGAGATTTCAAAGGCAACCATCAACCATAGCATAACATAAAGGTTAGCTTAGGAAATTGCGTGGTTAGTAACCCAACCCACACACACACACACACACACATACACATACTACAGATCATCATCATCTCTCTCTCTCTCTCTCTCTCTCTCTGTTTCTTTTCTTTTTCTTTTCTTTCTTTCTTTTTTCTTGGGTTGTTGGGTTTCTCTTTCTAGCTCTCATGTGGTAAGGTTTGGTGCAATCTATATTTAGCTGCAAGCTGATGAGGGTGCAACCACAACCCCACATATCTCCCCTCTTCCTTCTTTTCCTCTCAATTCATCAAACAAAATAGAAACTCAATTGCCCTAATGTTTAGCAATCCTTTTTTGCCAATTCAAATGAGTTGGTTTTTTTATAATTTCCCTTTTTTTCTTTTTTTTGTGGGTCTTCTTATCTTCTAGATTATGACCCAGTTCCTTAGTTTCTTCTTCCCTTAGTTTAGATCTCTCTCCTTGTTAAATACCCACCTTGCTTCCCTCTCTTCTTCCTCCCTTTCTAATTTGCTTCAATCCCTAATCAGTACTCTTCCTCCTCTCATCAACCCAAAATATGTGATCATCATGGCCAAGAAGATGATCACAACATTTATAAGAGTTTATAATGAGTATCCAGTATGTTTAATTACATATGTGTGTGTCTGTCTGTGTCTGTGTGTAATAATATTGTATGTGCCTGGCTCCCTGTATGCCATTTGTAGAGCCCACCGGATGATCGATGGCCTCCGTGGATGGCGTATGAGGAGCCATGCATATATATATCATCATCAATCATATACTCCGTATTGTAATTTGTATGTATCATCTCTGTCTTGTTTTGCAGATTTACTTGCCAAAATGTCCACACAAGGGTAGCATTGTAAATTGGAAAAACATTTTTCCAGGTACAAGATTTTATGGTTTTAGGGTTTTCTTCATGTGATGCTTATCTATATATATGCTTTTGGGGACAGTCTTGAGAGTTTCTCTCCACACCCAATGCTCTCTCGGCCATGGTCTTGTTCTTTTTTGTTTTTGTTTTTCCATTCTTTCTTTTCCCGGAAATAGAATAATCTGTCTATCCGGCTGCTCAAATTGCGGTGAAAAAACTAGACCCTTTTTTTTCTCTGACCTGACAACATGCGAGTTATACTCTTATAGTATATATATCCATGTATATATAATTAAATCCATCTTTCTTGCAAAACATTCTTGTCCGAGGGACATCTCATTTGACATGTGGTTTTTCATTTGTTTATCCGGATATCCTTTTCTAAACCCTAAAGTTCTTGCCCAACTCAAAATAGAGAAACACGCTTTTGTCCAACAGACACTCATACATTAGCAACCGCATGTTTTTAACTTTCTTTCTTTTTTTCTTTTCGTTAAATGAAGTGTACATGTGATATGATGATCATGAGAAGATGGATGAGAAGAGACTATACTGAAGAACATACTACTAGATGCTAGTGCCCAACAAAACTGTTCTTTATTTTCTTTTCTGTTTTGATGGAACCAAAATGAAATAGTTGTTTTGTCTCATTTAAGAAACCTCTCCACCACAACCACTTGATCTATGTGTGCTTCTTTAGTTTTCTTACTAATTTAACTTAATTAATTTCCAGGCTCATGAACTATATTAGACATTTTTTTTTCTCTTAATTTCTTATTTAGTCATGAATTAATTGGATAATGTAGACACAAACCTTTCATTTATCTGGGATACTTTCTCTGAATGTAGTGTTGCATTGCAATAATTATAATGATGTTTTTCTAATTATTTTCATAATTTTATGGGGGATTAAAGGCAATTAATTGATCAATTAATTAATTAATATGTTATTTTCAATAAGGTAAAGGCAAAGTTTTTCCATTTTCTTTGTGCCATTACATAGTAATACTACATGCATGATTGCAAAATTAATAAGAAAAATCAACTAAAGTAAAAAAATAAACATAAAACTAGTACTAATAAAGAAGCCATTTTAATTAATTACTTATTAGTATTAGTATTTGAAATCCTTCGAAGCTTTGAAAAGTGATGATGGATGAATTGGGTCAAAAAAGTGTACACCGCCAGCAGTAGATTATGTTGAAGAACAAAAGGTGTGTTTTGTGTTGGTAAGCATGTTAGTATGTTATGGGTGTCTTATTACTTTTTGTTAACTTTAAGATGATGGGATGGGATGGTAGTTGTAGTGGGAGACGGGGCCTCATCAGGCTCGAGAGGAATGAGGAGGTGCCGGGGAGGAGCGCACGCTGCTGTTAACACCCACACTTTCTTTCTTCTTCTTCCTTTTTCCACGCTGCAGAGACAAAATTCGAATTTCTATCTGTATTTTTCGTCATCAATAAGACAACTAATGAGTTATATGTAATATCGTAACCCCCCACACTTTCCAGTTTCTTTATTTGATTCTTTCTTTACCCTATAAAGGATCGACCTTTGCTTTGCTTTAATAAAAATGAAGTGTTTTGTGCCAAAGGCAATAATAAAGGTAGAGAGCTAAATGGAATATTAGCAGCAAAAAAGAAAGCTTTTTATTTTACCAAGAAGTTTGTTCCCAACCCAGTCCAGACTCCAGACAATCATTGTACCACTCCCTTCTCTATTCCCCAGTCGTGACTGCCTTTGGAATCATATACATCATGGAGAGTTTAACAGCTTGAGTGCATGTACTCCCTTCGTTCCTAAAAATGACATTATAATCATAATTATACATGCCAAAGATATACTAGTTGAGAACCGTTTTTTAAGTAATTTTTTTTTTTTTTAATAAAAATTTAGATACATGGGAAACATAAATATAGAATGAAGTTTTTGGTTAATGACATTGTATATGGAATGGAGGGAGTAAGAGTACTAATTGTACTACTTCTGGATTTTTTTAATTGTACAATTCGGGCTAATTTTTTTTTAGTTTTTAAACATTCACTTTAAAGTTCCAATGCGGTTAATTAATCTCTTTTTTACATTTTTCAATAAGTATCACTCAATCTGTGTATAGAGTGTACGTTGTACTGCTGTTTGCAGCAGCTTCTTGTACTGCTTCTGTCATGTTCTTCACGACAGCATAATTCAGCTTATTTAAAAAAAAATAATAAGTATCACCCAATAAGCTATATTTATTTTTACATTATCAACAATTGTAATAATTTTTTCTATTTTTCTCGTTATTTTGAACTAAAAATAATCATTATCTTGTTATCTGAAATTTTAGTTAAAAATAGGAGGGAATATAATTAAATTTTGAATTGAATTTATTGTTTTTTTTTTTGAAAGAGAATTGAATTTATTGTTGGTTTTAATAATTGATTAAAAGTAAAATCCAAATAAATTAATTAATTCATGTCAATATCTTATATCCTATAGTTGTAGAACATTGCAACTCAAATAACGGCATTATAAGTATATCACTTTTGAATTTCTCGTATGTATATTAATTGATATCGATAGAAAAGAAAAACACATGTTGCTGGCTTTACTGTCCCTTTTATTGCAACATAGCCTTGTACTGTACTACTAGTAGCTACCTATAGCTATAATAATCTCAATAGGATTTTGAGCATTTTTCCTCTTAGTTTCTATAATTGAAATATTGATTGTGGCTTCTCTTGATATAAAAGAAACAAACACACACGTACACTTCCTGGTCAATAGTCTTTTTTTTTTTTTTGGACTAATCAATAAAAGCATGAGTCTACTTGCATGCTGTTGGAGGTGGAAGAGGTGCACTGAGTTGATCAATAATTATAGCTTGCTACACAAAAGTGAGATGTTAAAAGTAAACTAACTACATGATTTATATAAGTAAGATATAAAGTGTAACGCTCGAAATACCGAATAATTTTTTGGAGCGTATAGTTAAATGTTTAGCTTCATCTCATGATGATGGGCAGTAGCAGTAGCAGTAGCAGCAGCAGCAGAGATCAGAAAGAGCAGAAGGAGCAGCACAACAACACACACAAACACAAACACACACGATCGAAACTGGGCAGGGAAAAAGAGAAAAGAGGATTGGATTCTGGGGAAAGTAAAGTTTTTTTTGTTTTAGTGTGTTGCAGGGAGCAGCAGATTATTATGATGATAGCCTACCATAGGGAATCTCATACTATACCATCGAGAATGGACCCCCCCCTCTCCCCTTCCCTCCCCTCCCCTCCCCTAGCTACATTCTCTCTCCTCTTCCTATTGGCCGCTTGAGAATATGTTATACGGTCAAAGCAGGTCAAAAAGGACACCATACTCATGCCAAACTAAAGGACGACCTCATTCCAGATCTCCTGAATATTTCTGCATTTTCCACCTCTTACTATCTCCTTAAATAATTAATCCTCAATTGATTAATGCTTCTTGTCAGCTTAGCCTAGCCGACGATTTCTATCATTTGGCGACGAACATTTTTGTCATTGGGAGCATAAGAATATTAGAGAAAATACTTTAATTAAAAAGGTTGTGCACAAAGTTTTAGTTCAATGTTTTTTTTACGTAAATTAGGTTATGAATTCGATTCCTGATATTATATAATAATTAATTAATAAATAACCACTTTAAATTTTAAAAAAAAAGTAGCTTTAATTTCCTACAATGATATTTTGGGTGTATATATATTCTACTTAATTACATGGAATATTTATCAACGTCGTGATTAATAGCAGAAAACAAAAGGCCAGCCTTTCATTAATTTTCTATCTACTTATTTATTAGTACCATATATAATTATCATTATATTTTTTTCAATTAATTAAACAATTTTATTTTTTATGTAGCACTAGCAAGTGTGGGTAGATGTTTAACTTTTGATTGATAATTATCAATTAGGATATATATGCCAAGGTTTAATGGTTTTAGGTTGATATAGAATTTGTAATGATGATAATTTGTGGTAAGGTTGCAGAAGATATTTGTGTTGGGCAGAAATTGCGTATTTTGATGCTATTGGAGAGATGTAGTTCTTGGTGGCAGGCACATCTCATTTTCCTATCTTCTTTCACCAAAATGGCATAACTCCACAATGATGCTCTCAAAGCATGTCTGATTTTTACCGTCATATGTACATATATGCATGCATTATTTTATTATTAATTATTGATTATTGATTATTGATTATTATTATTATTATCGTAATTTAAAAGTTGTAAACACACACACACACCAACATGTACGATCATCTACTATTCAATCTTCTTTTTATGATAAAAAATCAGTTCAAACAGTCACAAACTAAAGTATTTAAGTTTGAGCTTTTCTCATTTTAGCTATTTTAGTATTACTTTCTTAGTTCTTCCTCTCTTCACCAATGATTTGTTTGATCAAACTCTTCCCTACCAAACTAAATAGAGATTTTGAGAATACTCTTCAATTTATGCTCAATAAAGTGTTCAAGCGAACCAAAATCTCAATTAAGCGTACTATTGTGCTCCGTTAATCCGAATAGAGTCTGAACTCATTTATCCGTTTCCTTAACAAATTAAACTATAGATTTATATCAATCCAATCCGATCCAAAATAATAATAATAATAATTTAGCGGAGTCGAGTTGGTTGAAGATGACTTGATTGGCACCAAGGTCTCCGATTCGAGTCTTGTAAAATACTACAATACCACTTACATCTCAACCCAATTGAGCCTAAAAAGAGATCCAGTGAGATCTGAGTAGTCGGGTTTGAAAAGAGCCATGGATATCGGGTTTATATAAAAAAAATTATTCTTCCCAATATATGTAGCTAAAAAAAGTGATAACTTTGCCGTGACTAAGCAACAAACTATCATTCCGTATATACATTGAAATCCGATCACTAGACTTTTATAAGAGTTTTGAATTTTTGCATTTTTGCATTAGCAATTTTAAATTTAAATGAACAAGCGATTCACTCTTTTGTGATTTTTTAAGTTTTAATTTTGTAATAAGTATAGAATATAAAGTAAAAATCTTTTAAGTTTTATTTTTTAAAAAATTAATAGATATATTTGCTAGATCCGATAAGTACTCCGAATTTATTAAGATTCGAATATAAATTTAAATTTTAAAAGTTTAATGGATAAATGCATAAATCCGATCCAATATTTTTTTAATCAAATTGGATGTGGATTTACAGTAATCCGATCCGAATCTGATCCGTTGACAGTCCTTTGCCAGAGCGGAAGGCTTACCTCATGAGCAACAACCAGAATTAGACCCAGATTTCTCATAACTTAATTAAGTATGCAAACTAGATGGAGAAGTTTATAATTTTTTTTCATTTTGGTCCCTATATTTTTTAAACTTGCAACATCGATCATATAATTTTTTTAAACTTGTAATTTCGATCTTTTTAGTAATTACAATTTTTTTTATAAAAAAAATAGTAAAAAATCATAGCATAATATGAAAATTCGACAAAAAAATTTAATAAGTAATCACTAATTAAGACTGAAGAAAGAAACTAAAGAGAAAAATTGAAAAATTACTTAATTAAAAAAATGGAAAAATCGAAAGAAATTGTAAAAAATAAATACATAAACTTTTTTTTCGTCGTGATAGGCACAACCACATTTATTACGGTTCTCCTCAATATTTCATATGTTTTTACCATTTTTTATTTTTTTAATCGCTTAAAACTGTACTTCCCTTCATCCTAAAAAAAATTACGCCCTGATCAATTTTCCTTTTCCTTAAAAAAAATGGCATTTTTATCATTTTCAATATATTGTGGAATCAAAATTAGTGTTAATTGGGCGTAGTTAATAAAACGATTTAGAGTAATTTGTTACAAATACATAAAAATAGTAATTAATCATTATTTTAATTATTATGAAAATGAATTGCGAGTCATTTTTTTAGAGGGGAAGAGAGTATATTTTTTTAAAATTCATATAGTCGGAATTGTAAGCTTAATTTAAAAATGTAGGGTTTGGCCAGTTGGGTGGAAAGAGTAAGGTTTTTTATGTACCTTATCCTCATTTTTTTTCAGTAATTTTATTCATACAATTAAGATTTTTGACTAATTATTACTTCATATATATCTTACTCGGGATAAAATAATCAAATCATTCATACTAATAATTTATCCTCATTTTTTTTCCAGTAATTTTATTCATACGATTAAGACTCTTGACTAATTATTATTTCATATATATTTTACTCAGGTAAAATAATCGAATCACTCGTACTAATAACCATCGTACGTGTTCCTCTGAGGTAACTAGATTTATTAGTGCAGGCAACAGCTAGCCTAAGGGACCCAGGTGCATGCATCATCGCCATCTTCTCTGGAGCGAAACTGCACTATTCTGCTGTGTGTTTACAAAGTATAGTAAAAACATATTATGAGATTCTTGTGACGTTATCTACGGTACCCTTCAATGTATACTAGAATAGCATTACTATTGTACATCTTATATTCCCTTAATTATTTTCATGCTTTTTACTGCTTATTATTATATAGGAAATCAAAATATCAGGAAAAAAAAATCTTCATGTATTAGTAATTTTTACTCTCTAAGCAATTAAATTAGCTGAATTTGAGGTTTATTTACTTTATTTTTTTATCGGAAATACTTTTTGGGTTGAATTCACAGCCTGAATGGCATTTTCGTAAATAAATGATAGTATTTTTGTAAATAAAATGAAAAATGTCATCATTTATTTACGAGACTGTGAATTCATACTGAGAATTCAAGCTGTATAACATTGTTCTATTTTTTATAGATAAAGATTCGAACCTAAGCCCGATACCTGATAGTTGATACCCTATACTAATACCTTTCCCACCCGCAAACTTAAAAAACAAAAAAACAAAATATAACTCTGATCCAAAACATGTCATTTTCCTTCCAAATATTAATGAATACGCTGAAGGAAAAGGAAAGGAAAAAAACAAGAAAACAAGAAAACAATATTGAAATGTCCTTTTTGGCTCCACGTCATATATAATAGTTTTGTCAATTTCTCATTCAATTCAATTAAAGATGTAATGTATCAAAATAAATGGCTGGCTGCTTTCCTTGACTTTCATATCATGCTCAACCAGAGACAAAAAAAAGAAAAGTACGCATTCAGTTTCACAATAGTTATATTTAGTCGTTTAACGATTGTGGACAAAAACCAATTATTTATTCTATTTTCTAGGAGATTCGTTGGTATTTTTAATTATAATTTTTATTATTTTCATAAATTATAAAGTTTAAACTAATCAATTTAAAATAATTTTATTTTTTATTGATCATATTAAAAAAGTGAGTAATTAATATAGTGAAAAGAGATAATTAGTGAAGTGTATTGGTACGTGTGATTCGATTAAGTGAATAACTTTTTAAAACTAAAAATGAGAGCTAAAACAATCGTTATTATGAAACGAGCCGAAAACAACGGACCAAGGAAAAACTTCTAGCATTCCTGTGCTACTCATCCCGGCTACTTTTATAAAACAAAATGTACTACTACTACTACTACTGTACATTAGTTCATTAATTACATAGTTTACGTTGAAATTCGAATGAATCTCAGCAAAATACCAGTACTTTTTCCCGGTTTGCCTAGTAAAAAAACAACCCTAATAAGTACTATAAATTACCACATGATATTTTCCTAAGGAGAAAAACGAGAGATGTTCATATATCAACTGAGCCTCGTATATATATACCGCTTAAGAGATATGATCCTATACTTATTAACGTGCACTAATTCATGTATCTACCGGTACATGTTTGGACTATACATTGTGATGCTGCTCGGCGACTTCTTGTCGCGGTGGTTCGGTCCGATTTTAACATCCATAATGTCTGTAATGACTGCTGGTTTCATGACTTCAACTTTGTTGATGTTGATCTCAGATCTCAGCATCTTAATTGCGATTGACATTTTTGGTCGAAGGCCACATTTTTCCTGTACGCAAAGTAGGGCAACCTTTAAGAATCTAGCTGCCTCTTCCGTTTCTGCAAAGCTGCTTCCATTTAGAACAGGATCCACTAGTTGTACAATCCTGCCACTCTTGTACATCTCCCACGCCTGCATTTTTTGCATACATACAGTGAGTTCATGAAATTGTACCTCCGCCCACTTGTAATCAAATCGTCTATAATTAATTAATTACCATCATAGTATTGTTCATGTTAATTAATTAGCAAGGGGAAGTGTGCATGGGATAAGTATACATGTTTAATAAACATCATCAAACCACCATTAATAATACTAATGAAATCTTTTAATTTTTTATTTTTGTTTTGCTTGTTTGGGCCCATTTAAGAAACGGGTCAATTATGAGTGCATCCCATGCTTGATTAATTGGTTTTAATAATAATAATTTTTTTTTTTTTTTTTTTGAGAAAACAAAATAAAGAAGAGCTTTTAGCGCCGACAGTAAAGATGAAACTTGAGATGTTGAACATGAACTAGTAGTTGCTACTATGTTTCAATCATATCATATGGATATCAAGTGGTGCGTTTAATAAGTTGGTCAAATCTTTATATTCAAGGATGGAATGAGAGTTGAAACTGAAAGATATAACAGATGCATGCATTCAACTTTTGTTTCCTAAACATCAGACAAATTGATTGGGTCATGGCAATTGGCAACAACAACCAATTATCATCCACATACAGACTAGACTTTTTTTTCTTTTGACTTTGGGTATGTATATATCATCATGTCATTTCAAATAACATTGAAAATGGCCTTTTCTTGCAATCGATGGATACCAAGACCAAATCATGACCGATTGCCCCAGACAAAAGGAAACTCACGTATAGATTAATCAATTTCGAACAATAATGGAGGCACATTATGACATTTAGCACACGCCGTATTAAAATGACCAAAAATATATATGCTTCATGTTTCGAAATTATAGATACGAATTCGTAGAATAATCTAGGTATTACAATGGGTAAAAATGATATAAAATTAGTACTTATAATAATAAAAAAGTTAAGTATGACAAATTTTAGTGAAATCAAAACCATGGTATGAGAGTCGATCTTCTTTTGAACCCGATAATAATTTGATTGAATAGTTATGGAATGAAATGAATAAAATTTACCTTTTCTACAAGGTAGTGCTCGCCTAGCTCTAGGTCGAAATCAACCGCCGTTCGTCCACTTACTATTTCAAGGAGGAGCACTCCAAAACTATAGACGTCTGATTTCCGCGTCAAATGCCCCGTAAACGCATATTCCGGCGCGAGATACCCTCTGTTATTTTTATACAACCAAAAACAACATTTCACATTAATGTTAGAATTCTTTATTTTCTTTTGTTAATTAAGCTAATGTTAGAATTTATTCCAATGCAAGAACAATTAATCTAGAGAAAAATAATTTTTTTTAATGGTAAAATCGAGTTAAAAGACATTACATTTTATTAGGAGATTTTATTACTTTTAAAGATTTTTTCACCATTAGACTTTACCAATATTATTATTTTTAACAAAAAGAAGCACACTATATTTTTCGAAATAAAAAGCCCATAAAAGAAGTTCATTGGCCATGAGATATGTAGGCCCAAGATACTGGTTTTTTAATGAGGTGAGCCTATTGCCAGCACAAGAGAGACTTGAGGGCTTTCTTTGAATACAGTAAAATAATTGGGGTACGAAGAGTAGAGAAAATGTTAGACTTACATGGTGCCCGCAACTCGGGTACTGATATGAGTGAAAGTATCTGGAAATAATTTGGAGAGACCGAAATCAGAGAGCTTAGGACTGAAACTGTGGTCCAAAAGTACATTGCTAGCTTTAATATCTCTGTGCACTATATGGGGCTTCACCTCCTCATGTATATAAGCAAGCCCATCACCAATTCCTAACACAATCTCCCTTCTTGCCTCCCAAATGAACTTGGCCCTACTTTCCTCCCCACCTGAAATTCAACCCCAAAACAAATATTTACAACCCATTCGAGAGTAAAACTCAACCAAGATTAGTCTGCTATCTAAAACGGAAAAGACGAGAGACTAAGGCATTACCTAGTAAAGTTTGAGCAAGGCTACCGTTTTCCATGTAGTGATAGACAAGAATTTTGGTGGGGCCATCAATGCAACCGCCGAGCAGTTTTACCAGATTTTTATGGTTGATGTTGGAGACCGAAGCCATCTCCGACATGAATTCCTTGTCTCCTTGCTTCGATTCCGCTGAAAGTACTTTGACTGCTACAATCCTCCCATCTTCTAATCTACCCTTTACGCTCCAAACCAAAATGTAATTAATCAACATTTATTAAATTTGATTTTTACGTGAAATGATGAAACTAAATAATGTAAAAAATAAAATAAAATAAAAACATGCCGGCGACTACCTTATAAACAGACCCGAACCCGCCTTCGCCGATTTTATTTGATGAACGGAAGCCATTGGTGGCGACTTTTAATTCATTGAATGAGAATGCGTGGACATTTTGAAGAATTTGCAAACCTAGCAGAAATAGACAAAATAAATAATTGATAGACCAAAGAAAAAAAAAAGGAAAAAGAAAATTGCGTGCCATACATTATGCAGTAGTGACCCACTTTCTCTGGTCCAAAGGCCCATTATGTAGCCCAAGATAATGCCACATTATTTATTTAAGGCGTATTTTAAATTATGATGCTAATTGTTCGAGATTAATCATGTTCGTATAAAAAAACTCACTAAAAAGATAAATTGTTATACGATAAATCATAATTATTTTAAGAGATGGGAATATAATTCATTTAAAGAGTGAGAGTACTTGTGTATATAAGCATGGCTATGAATAATTATAATTAATTAGTAAGAATAATGACAGGAAATCTAGTAGCCTAACAATCTAATCTAATCTAATCTATCTAGAACTTAACGTGATTAAATCCAAGTCTAAACGTAATTATATTCATATCCCATTTCCCCGCCGCCAACCGCCAGTCTTCTCTGATTTTTTTTTTTTGGCGGCTGCATATAATAGTTATATATTGCAATAATACGACCCACTTGTGTGGAAAAAAAAGTCTTTCTACATAATTCTCCTTTTTGTTGGTGACATCACATATGCAACCGGTTCATACAACGTCAGTTGGAGCTACTAATTTGACTTTTTAAGGTTGATTGAAATGCATTATTATTTTTTAAGTAAACATACGAGGTTCGAATTTAAGTTTCTACTAATATGATATTACCAATCGACAATCAATAAACTATATTTATATATTCACGTGTCTAACTTCATAGAGTTTTAATAAAATCGCAATTATGAAAAGATAAAAGTGTGTAAAATCACACTACAAATGAACAAACCTTCTTTTACGTGAAATGGAAAGACATATTGAGCATATATAGAACATATGTGCGCACCTCGTATGATAGTTTCGTCAGAAATTTCTGAGGAAGAGAAGCATTTGGAACAACTCCAAGGAAAAGAAAACCCCATTTTCCAACTTAAAACAGTAGTATATCGATCGGCCTTTCTTCTGCAGTTTCCTTATTACCTACGGATTTGTTGAACAGCTAAGGAAGATGGGAGAAACCTCATGTATGTGTTGAAAGTGGAGAGGAAATGATACAGTTTATATAGTGAGCTTATATCTTGAGCAGCATTTAAGTTTCAGTCAAATAACCAAACTTGACTGAAAGGACCATTTTGTCTCCAGTGCTGGTTATATCGGAGTAAAAGCTAATTTAAATGCCCATAAAGATTGGTCGGCTGAGATGTTGTTCCTACAAACCGTTGGCATGTCTAGCACCGTTAGATTGCTTATGACTTTGGGGCGGCGGCTCTAGTTCTGGTAATATATTTTAGTAAATGATTGCCATTATTGACATGGGCATGTAGATTGTAGCCTTTTGACTTCAATGATCGAAAGACCAAAATTAAAATAATAATAAAATTCTTTTTTGATAAAAAATAATAATTAAATTCTAATAAAAAAAACTGAATTGAATTTGTTAACAAATCAACAGTTACAATCCACGGTCCCAGTTTGATAATTAGTCAATTTGTTTCTTGATTCATAGTATCTATCTATCTCGTACATATTGCTTCCTTTCTATGTGAAATCATTACATCCCCTAATCCTAATCCTAATCCTAATCCTAATCCTAATACTAATAAAACTAAATGGCTTTTTTATTACTACCAAATTTCTTCATTTCTTTCATTCATTATATATTAGCACACCAAATATATAAAACTTATAAATTGATACTAGGATTTTACATGAACCTCAGCAATACCATGAAAGAAAACCCATACATTCATTAAAGTTAAACTTTATAAATGGTTGTTTTTTTTAAACGTGGATGGTTCAATACTGTTATTTTCTAAATAAGAGGTTGCAGATTTGAGATGTATATCATAGCTTACCTTCTGCGTTTAATAGTATTCATTTAAGATTTGTGCACACAAATCAACAATTTAATTCATCCGTTCCAAAATTGAGAATTTCAAAATCATAACAAAAATATATATATATATATATATATATATATATATATAAATTAGCAATATTTAAATTGTAAATCTTTTTCGACATATTTGTATGTGAAAAATGAACAAAAAATATAATTTTATCTTTTTCTAAAAAAAATGTTTTTTTTACCAAGTTTGTATGTCAACTCAAATTGTCTAAGGCATGATTGGATCGGAGACCTGAGTGCGAGTGCGTAGGACGTTGGAGGAGGATGAAGGAAAGAACAAGAGGAGTTTGTGGTTGATGTTGTTTCTTCTTCTTTTTAAATGAAATGACAAACTACGTATGTTTGAGTATGATATGATTCATGAACATAAAACGTAAAAATGACACGATCAAATTGTAAATCTAACGTCTCTCACTCTGTTATGTTCCATCCTGAAAAATGTTTGGATCCAAATTTCAAAATTTTAAACTTCTGAATTCAATATTTAAATAGTTTTTAATTGGAATAAACAAAAAGAATATGAAAGAAAAAAGAATGTAAAAGTTTAGATCAAATTACCGTTTAAACCATAAAATCAGGTCCGATTTACTAATTTATTTGGTCAACCGGTTCAATTAAAATCTGGTTCGCCAGTTCGCTAGAAGAGGCGTATAATTAGCCACACGTGTCCGTGTGTGTTGGAAATAAAGTTGGATGGAGGAGGACTATGGACTACGGGTAAGAGCTGGATGAGACTATCCATGCAGTTTAATCAGTTATATCCTACTCCCCTATTAAATGGAGGAATAGATTAATTAGTCAATATCAAAGAAGTCTTCCGTTTCTTCTTCTTTAATACCACTATTCTCAGCCTCAGCCACGACTAAGTCCAAAATTCATCGCCCAATTCTGCTAAACTCTCTCGTCGCCAATTCCATGCTTGATTAATCACTCTCGATTTAACCCCCATCAATTAAGAAAAGCTGACCGATTAAAAGAAATAAATATGAGCAAAATCGGTAATTATGGAGTAACACCCCTCGGAAATGAAACCAAACTACCATACTAATTATCATAAAGTAAAGTTTAAATTAAATCACTAGATACAGATTTCACTACTCGTGTGTTACTCATCGCTACATTATGATACTCTTGTTTTAGTTTAAAACATAATTACATGATTTGTTTTATATTAAGAAAACGTTACGTTATTGATTATTTGTCACGCCATAATATATCATATCGGTATATGTGATAATATGGTATATATGCTATCTTAATTAGCTTATTATTTTCAAAACAATAATATGTCACGTCATCGTACTATTTCATGTCATTTTTTGGGTCATGATTGGGAATTCTAAATAAAGGGAGCTTGGAATTATTCAGTGTTCCAGTCGTACTGATTTTTTTTTTCTTATTTAAATTGGATTCGTTTCCATTTATAAAGGTTTGAATTGATTTGTTTGGAACTACTGGAAGGTGAGCATGGAAAATGTTTGACGTAGATTTGGAACTACAGAAGATTTGGGAAAGTGATTTTTTGGAGGATAGCAGAGCATGAGGCAGATTGGATATTAAAGAAAACTGCTTTCGATATCAGTAATTAAGATTTGATTAAAACAAGCAAAATTAATCCATCACTTATTTTGAACATAGCCGCCCTTGCTGGTTGATGAGATCGCCTTGGACATTAGAAATCATTTATATTAATTTAAATAATGAAAAAATAATAATAATATGAAACCGAATTAAATTTATCCCAATCGAAATAATATTCACTCTTAACTTTCTTTTTACGGCTCTTTTAGGCCCAAAGAGATTGGAGGTGATCAAATGGGCTCGTTACTAGAAAACAAAAGGGATTAAAAAAAAGGCTCTGCATTAATTGGGCCAAAATGCAAAATCAGTAAGGGGAAACCATATGGGCCGCAGCTTTCTTTTGTGCATCTTAATCATGTCGAATCCCATAGCCCCGGAGAATTCTCTGTTTGGAGAATTTTTTATTTTCCAACATTTTCAGTTTAGAGAATTCTTTAGAAAATTTTCTATTTTTTTAAATTTTGTTTCGCTGCTACAGTACATTTTCTGTTTTCCAACCATAGAAAAGTCGAAATCGTATTCGGTGACAACTATTTCTTCTTTTTTTGAAAAACGGAAACCTTCACTTTATCTCCAAAGTGGGGTCTACATGTCAACTTTACTCTCTCTCATCTTTTTAAATTTTTCTTTCATACAAAAACTCAATTTTCTTACTTAATGCTTTTAACTAAATAAATTAAAAGTTACAAAAACATAATCTTCATCTCAAGATTAGTAATTATATATGGGTTAATGCAAAATTTAGTACATGCACTCAAATTGATGGATTGATTTGGTACCTGCACTCATTTTTGGTTTTAAAAGGTACTCACACTCAAAAGATTGATCACATTTGGTACCTCCTTCTAACGCCGTCCGTCGAAGTCCGTTAAGTGTCGACGTGGCATGACACGTCAGTTGCCAGGTGTCTTTTATACTGACGTGTCATGCCACTAATGCAAAATTTGACCCGTAAGTTTAAAAATGGGTCGGGTCTGGTATGCAAATTAGATCAAAACACCAAGAGAGACCAAAAAAAAGAAAAAAAACCCTTAATCAATTTCAAACACAAATTCAGCCACAAATTCAATTTCACTCACCTCACCCTTAAGATCACAGCCACTGCCCAAAATCCAAATCCGATCACTGCCAAATCTAAAATCCACAAACCCATCATATCATGGTTGCTCCCTCTCACCGCCGACCGCCACACTAGCCTCCATTAATCACCACAAACCCATCACAAACGCCGGCACCTCCAACCCAATCCCAACCACCAATACCATCGCTATACCCGAGCCCCAAAATTCGACCCAAAACAGCCCCAAACTCTGACCAAAATAGCTCCAAAAGCGACGTCGCATAGTAGATTTTCTTGAGTTTGAATGACTGATTTGGTTTACAAGATATAATTTTAGAATTTTGTTTTCCCTTGAGTTTAAAGCAGATTTTCTTTTTTAATTTTTCTGATGAGAAAAAAGATAAATCGCTATTTATGGGTTCGGTGAAGGTGAAATAAGTTTTTACTTCTTCTGTGAAACAAAGTAAAAAGAATACTGGAAATGAAATTGCAATTTTGAAAAGATGGTGAAGCTATGATGTTTGAAAAGGTGATGGTTGGATTGGCTGGGTTTGGATCGGAAAGAAGGATGAACAGTGACGCCAGGAAGAAGGATGAACAGTGACGCCGACAGCTGGAGGTTGAAGACGAAGAAGATGAGTTGATGTGGCATGACACATCAGCAAAAAGGACACGTGGCAACTGACGTGTCATGCCACGTCGACACTTAACGAATTCCGATGGACGGCGTTAGGAGGAGGTACCAAATGTGATCAATCTTTTGAGTGTGAGTACCTTTTAAAACTAAAAATGAGTGTAGGTACCAAATCAATACACCAATTTAAGTGCAGGTACCAAATTTTGCATTAACCCAATTATATATCCACTTTTTTTTTATTTTTCTTAATATTTTATAAATGGGTTTTAAACTAATTTAGAATTAATTTACAATTTTTTTCATTCCCGCCTAAAATACTCCCTTCAAACTAATATTTAAAAAATGAGTGTCGTGACGTGGCGGGATGAGATTGGTTTTCCATTTTTCCATTTGGAGAATTTTTTGTTGTGAAATAGATTTTGGAAAATTTTCCAGTTTTGAAAAATTTTCAAAAAATTCTCCGTAAGTAAACGGCCCCATAGTGTTAGAATGTCATGGCCAGGGACACGAGATGACAGTGAGATTGCAGTGTAAGCAGCATTAGAGTTTTTTTTTAATAAATAGCAGAGATATTCGAACCTGATTTTATGGCCATTAAAGATGAAGATTAGCGTTATTCGTTACAGAGAAAAAAGCACTCGAAATAGAAAATAAAAATAAAATAAAAAAATTACAAGCGTTATATAAAATTTAAAAATTATGGAGTCAAATGTTATACTCCCTCCGTTTTCGTTTACTTGTCGCTGGGTACTATTCCGGCCGCTTTGTAAAATGGCCGGAATAGTAACTATATGACCTCGAAAAAGTCCGAATTTTTTTTACAACGTATATTAATCCTTCACGTATGTTGAAAAAAAATTTCAGATTTTTTCGAGATCATATAGTTACTAT
>NBIL01017679.1:0-19781 GCA_002752925.1 Viola pubescens var. scabriuscula
GTGGTGGACTCTGCAAACAAATGAAATAATCAATTACAGTCCTTTGAGAGAGGTGAAGATGAGGAATTAGGGTATGAAATGTAAATGAAAGTTGTGCAGGGAGATGGTCAAGATTTATAGGGGGAAATATTACCAAACTAGGACTCCTATTGGTGTATAAAATGGTGAGAGAATATCGTGGGGTGACAGTTACAGAAGAGAAGATGTATGGATTGGCAGTTTGGAAGAACATTGGAAAGGCACAACTGCTCTGAAAAGCTGTACCAAGATTCGCATAAAGTAGTCAACTGACCTAGTGATTCCCAGAAAAGAAACACAACTTTATCAAGCATCATCCAATCACATACCAATTGAAAACACAACCAATAAGCATTGTTTTATCAATTAATCTACGAATTATACAGCTCAAGACTATGACACTAATGGAATCACATGTTCACCTATACATCAACTAAAACTACAACTGCCTAAAAAATTGATCTTTATTGATCAACTGCATATGCACAACCAAAAATTGATCTTTATATTGATCATTGCATATGCACAACAAAAAATTGATCTTCATATTGACCACTGCATATGCACAACAAAAAATTGATCTTCATAAGGATCACTGTACTTTGTGATCTCCTCCTAGAGTCCTACAAACATGTAATGGATAATTAATCACAAATTTGAACATAATCATTAAAAAAAGTACAGCATAATGCATCACTTGGATTACTTACAGTTTATTGGAGAAGATTAGCCATGGCTATTGCAATGATTAAAGGGTCACATGACAGCCTTGATGGAAGCAATCCTTGCCTTTCCAAAAACTCCTTACGCATGTGAGGAATTCTATGTGTTGGACCCCAATATTTTAAGTATCTCAACCATACAGGATTGAAGGGTGAGGAATATATAGTTACACTTCCTATCAGAAAACTCATGAAAGGATTTATCTACGGCTGCAACCAATTGAATCATAGACCTAGCACATTCTTTTTCTTGCAGAGATTGTATAGCCCTAAAGAAGCCAAGATCTAGGATATTAAGATCAGGGGAATTAGGGGGTTGACATAACAGCTTAACATTTAATCCTAGTGCGTTAGCTGTCAAATAAAATTCTACATCATCAGCAAGGATATGGGTTTTCGCATTGTCCTATTGTATTATGATTGGATCTCCAATGTTGTCTCTAGGCCACTTATCCCTAATTGTAGGCAAAACCTTATTAATCATGAATTTCCTAATCACTTACCTATCTATCTTATCAATTGCCTTGACTTCTAATGAGCCCACCAATCTATTTACATTGGACCTAACATCAGACACTTCATTGATCAAATGAAAGACTCATATNTTTCCCATCAAATGTGCAATTACCATCCGAGTCATACCTAGGCCTAGATATAGCCGCTAGAAACATAATTTTAGGAATAAAGTTAGAGCTTTTTATTTTCCTTACTAGGTTATTTGCGTCTGCCAACAAGTAGTAAGTTTGTGTCTTCTTTGTCATTTGAAACTATTTTTCATCGATGTGCACCACATTTGTCATCTCTTGGAAAGTCTGGTTACCAGGAGTTGAAGCTGGATCCATTATTGAGAGACAATGCTCAATCTGTTGGAGTCGATTAGCCTCGGTTAAAATAGGTTTGATGGCATTAGTATGTCGCTTAAGCTCACCACTCTTCAACTTGGATGTCACACATCCTCTAGACACTCCTAATGCTGCAGAAAGACTCCTCAACGTGGTCCTCTTCCTGAGAGGAATGTCCTGAATCCTATCTAAATCAATATGAATCCTTTTCCTTCCAGAATTTCTAACTATGTTGAGGGAATGTTGTGATTCCTAGACTCCTGTCCCCATTTACATAACCTTTGGACAAAATGAATTGGTATGTTGAAGGCTCGAGAAACCTCAATTGTTGTCCCTTTTTTCAACTTCTCATTCTCACTCTTCTGCAACAACAACTCATACGCACCTAGCCTTTCATCATCATTTAACTCTTTCCTTTGTGGCTTTGCTAAATGTTGTCATGGAACTCACAACCGAAACTTACGTAGCCAAATGTAAACGAAATATTGTTAGGATAATTAACAGAATTAAGTTTTGTATGAAAGATGGATGACCTTGTTCACTACTTTCCGACTGAGAGTCCATGTTCAAGTCTGGAATGTAACCATGGTCTCCCGCCTTTGAATTTTGGAGCTCCACGAACTTGTCTTCTTCTTCCTCTTCAGAAGTTTGGATGTTATGGCATTGGCTAACCACTTCAAGATATTGAGGTGGAGAAGGGTTGTCGTTGAAGTCAGAGAAAGGATCAAAATCCTTATGCTCCATGTATTCTCCGCAACGGTCGTGAAGAACAGGGGTGAGGATTATTCTGATTCTATAGTTACAAATGTTTGGTATAATCACTCTTGTACATAGATACAATTGCAGCTGCAGGCGGGAACTTTAGAAATTTTCCAATGATTTCAAAAATTTGTTTGAAATTTTTGGCTAACTGATGCAAAATTTTACAGAGAAAATGGCGGTGGTTTGCGAAATTGGAGCCGATGGCTTCAATTCCTAACAGAAACGACGTCATATCCCCCTCCCACGCATCCAGCTCAGCCGAGCGAAAATTTGGGCCTAGTTGTCAAACCCAACTAAGCCAATGACACTTTCTTAAATAACGGCAAAAGGTAAGGGTACAATAGTCATAAAGTGCCTCGTTTTCTGTAAACCAATCATTGCCTTAATTTGTGTGCCAACACCCAAAACGTCGTTTATTTCCGACCGGAGGGAGTATTAACTAAGAAATTAGAAAAAACTATACGATTTTAGAAGTAGAAAAGTGAATCTTTTTGTTGATCAAAGAAGGAATAAGGCTAGGTGAATTTTTAAAAGAATGGTATAAAATTAAAACAATTGACAATTATTTTTCTTTTAAAATGTATAAGAAAATAGGGAGAAAGAGGTTCTAATTTTGGGCAATATTGTAACCCCAATTTAGTTATCATATTTTTTAAAACTAGACGTAGGGATGACAATAGGGCGGGTATGGAGCGAGTAAGCACTATTCATACCCGCACTCGCAAATTTACGTGTAATCCATACCCACACCCGCATCCATATGGAGCGGGTAAAGAAAGAGTAATTGTACCCACGGATACTCATTGATACCCGCAAATTTGGTTGAATTTAAAATTTCAATCAAATTAATATATAAAAAAATCAATCTAATTTAATAACAATACAACACAATAATACGATACACTAATCCAACACGATAATCCATAATAATCCAACAAAAAAAATTCATAAGAAAATACAATTTAATAAAAAAAATAGTAAAAGTGATAGTACCACGAGCCAGCAAAAGTGTAAAACCTTGGAAATTAAAAATAGTAAAAATAAAATAATTTGAATATAAAATAAGGTTTGGTTGGGCTGGCTGGCAACTTCGGAGATTGGAAGCGTTTCTTTCTGTTTCTTTTGCAGACGTAAATTCTTTAAATAAAACGTATTTAGGGATTTTTTGGTCTATCGGTAGGATTCATTCGTATTTCCGTCTCATACTTTTTTTTAAAAAAAAAAAAGTAAATCTATGAAATTTAGTAAAAAAATGTTCCATTTGTTGTTTTAATCAAATTGTAATAGGATTGTAAAAAATCTAGTATCTGATCAAATTCAAAATCTCTCTAAATGTGGAACAAGGACAATATTCTACTATAATTGTTGTGATTTGTTATTTCACAAATATTATTGCACTATACATACTTTCTATTAATGCTTACTTTTTTGTAATATTAGAAGATTTTGAAAATAAAAATCCACATACCCAACGCAATTATAAGGAAACAATTCCCTCACCTACCTTTTTTTTTATTTTGTTTAAGATTCTTTCTCTACCTATTGAAATATTGATGGACTGAATAGGCAATTATAAACAAGCAATAATATAAAAAATATATATTATATATATTGAATTAATTATATATTAAAATATTATATATATTGCGGGTATTTAGTGCGGGTAAGTACTATCCATACCCACATCCATACCCGCAAAATACCCACAATATGCGGGTAATACCCACCCACAATTGCGGGTATTGGACGGATATCCATATCCGCAGGTAGAATTGTCATCCCAAACTAGACGTATTAGCCACTCTGTCCAATTTGAAGGTTAATTTTGACTAAAATAGTTATTAAGTGTGTGCAAAATTTTACCAAAATTTTAACTTTATCCCTACAAAATTATTCAAGAAAAAAGAACTATAGAATATTGTCAAAATATTTATTAAAAAAAATCACTCTCAATCTATTAAATTATTAATAAAAATAATAAAGAACACAAGTATAAATGTATTAAAACTTATAAAAAAATGAAAAAAAAAATCTAGAATGAACTAGCTACTTGTAAGGTACAGTAGGATCCTTATAACACTATAGTTATGGGGTTTTTTTAGTTCTATTTTGATTTTTTTGAATTCATAATCCATAAAAAATATCTATAATTTTTCAAATTTGTTATTTTTTTCAATTTTAATACATTTAGTTTTTATGCCTTAAATATATTTAACATGAAGGTGCGCGAGTGGACCCCATGGAGCTTCCTATTAAATTGGAATTAAAAAAATCTAATCTTTTAACATTTTAGAATTTTTATTATTATTAAAGCGTGAGGGATCCACGTGGCCTAAATTTATTAAAAGTTTGGAATTTTTTTAAATTTTAGAGATAAAAGTTGATATTTTAGTTAAAAACCTTCAAATTAGACGGAGTGATACATGTGCCTAATTTTGGAAAGTTTGGTGACTAAATCGTCCCAAATAAAAATTGGTGGTAAAATTGTACCAAAATGACAAATTGGGTGGCCAAAGTATCTTTTTTTCCAAGAAAATAAATAAAAAAAATACCATTGGATCTCAAACCATATAATCACTACATTAATTACTTCATTTTCTCTCGATACTCATTATTTTAACTTAACTCACGATA
Organism: Viola pubescens var. scabriuscula; assembly: GCA_002752925.1. Taxonomy (NCBI): domain Eukaryota; kingdom Viridiplantae; phylum Streptophyta; class Magnoliopsida; order Malpighiales; family Violaceae; genus Viola; species Viola pubescens. The sequence goes on from NBIL01017679.1 coordinate 4,979, forward strand.
TTGTAACTAGTTATCATCGTTCTTTCATTTTTAGTAGCAACTAGCTCTCTTTACCTCACACCATGGTTCGCTTATCCACACTTCACGTGGTGGGTTTTCAGATTTACTTAATACATGCTCCAAATTAATATGCGCGTTCGTTGGAATGCTAAAGTAATTTTTTAATCTTTGCGTTTCAGATCACAAACACTGATATATAATGGAAAAACGGTGTTGATTTTGAGAAGCATTGTTTTTTTAATTCTCTTTTTTAAAAGAAATTTATAATTTGTTTATTTCGGATTAAGTTAAAAAGGAATTGTTTATATAAGCAAAAAAATGAATACAAATATTTTTTTGTATTTAATAATAATAAATATCTAAATTGATCTAATATTTATTATGATAATTTTAATTATCATATTTTTTGAAAATTCCATCCTCACGTCACGTGGTAAAATTATGTTCATTGGGTAGGACATAATATGATATGGAGTTTTCAAAGTTTAAACATCATTAATACGAAAATATTTAATTGGGAAAAGAATCATTTTAAGAGAAGGAAGGAATATACATATATGATATACCTCTTGAAACTTGAAAGTTGAAAGGATTGTTCTTTTCCATAAAAAAGGAAAAAGGCACGAAGGAAGGAATTTCCGAATTTATGAGAATAAAAATGGAAACGGTAACCGACTGAGGAGGAGAGGCGGGGAGGTGGGCCCCACAATGACAAGATAGAAATTAGGTACTGTCTTGGTAGGCACGCACACGAAAAAAAAAAAGCATATTAGTTAGGTGGGTGCGGGCGGTGTGCGTTGTTCTCTTCTGCTTTCTCTCTTTTTTTATCGGTTACGAGCGGAATAGGATTTTTATTTAGAGGAATCTGTTCGGTGGAGAGAAGATTGGCATCTACCTCATCAAATCAAATATACTGCAATCATAATTATTGTCAAAACAGCTCCTAGAGACGGAGGGAAGCTCTGGATTCCGACTCTTCCCGTCGTAAGCGGCGGTTCTTATGCAGGTTTGCTTCTTCTCGTCACCTTCCCCTTTCGTTTCTCCCCTGCTCATGTATTAGTGTGTATTGTTTGACTTTCCATTTTGAACTGGGATCTGATCAGATCCTCTCAGATCTGGTTGGAATATATATCTCTTAGGGTTTGTTTTGGATCGATCTCGTGTAATTTGTGATTAGATGATAAGTTTGTTCGTTTATTTCATTGAATGTGGTTTGATAGACTGGTTAATGTATGTATTTTCCTTTTGTTGATAGGATTCATTCATGAATTACTGTCTGTTAATTTTTAAGCAAAAACGGGCAATTAGATTTGTTTCAAATCTCGTGCTATTTAATGGGAGAAGTTGAAGCGTTTTCTCCTGACGTTTTTCCAATTCATGTTTCCCAAATTCAACAAAATTTGTAAACTAATATTATGCATGTTTTAATCCCGAAATGATGAGAACGTGATTTTTCTGGCATTTCAGTGTCTGCCTGCGTTTGTTTCAGTTTCTTACCTCATTCCTCGTGAATCATTTCTCTACCGTGCTGTCTATGTTTCTCCTCTGACTTACCTTGGTTATCATTACCTTTTCTTAAGCTTAAAATGTGGAGTTTTTTATGTGTTCTGGTTTTCTTCCACTTACATTTTCACTTGACAGCTGTATTGTTATGTGTTTGATTGAGGTACCCACTTTTAAACTTTAATGATTCCACAATGCAATAGTTCGATGCATCCCTGGTTGTAGATGTTGCTTTGCATTTAGTGGAGTTAATATTATTGATCAATTTGACTCCCTTGAGCTAGAAATTTGTATTAGTGATGTTAAAGGTCTTCCAGTTTACTTATTACTGAAATGCTTTTAGATTTTACTGTTAGGTTGTACCGGACTTGCCGTTAATCAACTTTGTTTCTTACCTTAAGACATGGAGAGAGTGTGCTTCTGGTCAAAATGCTACAAGTATCGGATTTTTTCATTTCAAGAAGTGCTCGATTGGCGGTTCCTTGTCTGCAGAGATTTTCTCTTGGTTTCCTTTGTTAATTGCACTTAGTGGTCAATTTCTCATTAATGAGCAGTTCAGGAGGCGTGATGCAAAACTTTTCTGAGATAGGTGTTGGATCTCCAGTGCACTTGTTCAAGTAAGAATATTTTCTGTTTCCTATTCTGTCCAGTGTGTTACTCTGGTTGTTTTCTTAACCGTCTATTTTGTTTATAGTGCATTCCTGATACAACATCCAGTTCAAGTTTGTGGGAACACACCTTCAGGGGTATGATATACACTATGCATGATTCCTTTTCTTGTTTCTTTTCAATTTTTTATTATGCCTATTCTGAAGTTCACGTGTTACTATTGCAGGGCTGAAGTCTGCAAAGTATCAATTGCAAGCGGCTTAGGTAGTTGGTAGTATATAAGTCTTTGCCTCAAACCACTGCAGACAGTTTAGTTCTTAGCAATCCTTTTTCCATCTGATGGGCACTGGTTGGAAGATATGATATCCGCTCCTCCTGCAATTTCTATATAGTATAGATGCAGTAGCCTTTCTTGCACTCTGAACCTTTGGGTGACTTTCATAAGCTTTGGGAGTCCTTCCTGATTGCTTGGACAATCATTTGATCGGTTCTTTGGTATAGAGATGTTCTACTGTATTGGTGCAGATTGTGTACCTTCTTTCAGTCTTAATGCTGGGGTTCTAGGAATGAATAAGGCTCCGCAGCCCATCCTTCAGAAACAATCTGGTTTTGTGCTCCAAATCGCTGCCTTAGAAAATTAGTTGGACCAGCTGGCAGTTTGTTTGTAGTTAAACTTTATATTAAAGACCTACCGTCAATGTCATATAGCATTTTTTATTTCTATACTTTTCTTGAATAAAGGAAGAGCTCCTCTGATTTCCACAAGAAGAATGGAAAGGTGATTTGGCTTCCCTCTTGTTTTTTTATGGAAAATATTGCTCAATTTGTAGTTTATCTGACCTTTTTGGGCGCATGTTATAGGTACAAGTTAATCAAGGAAGTTGGTGATGGGACATTTGGGACCGTGTGGCGTGCAATTAATAAGCAATCTGGTGAAGTTGTAAGTCTATTTATATATTGCTACTTCTAGTTTTATGATATTTGTTCCTAAACTTTTATCTGTCTTAATTGTGATTTTCTTCTCTAAATAATGTGCAGGTTGCTATTAAAAAGATGAAGAAAAAATATTACTCATGGGAAGAGTGTGTAAATCTGAGAGAAGTGAAGGTAGTGATATTCACACCTCTTCCTTTCCTTTTTATGTGTGCTTAATTGTATTTATGTTACTGATGATTGGCTCCTTATGGTAGTCGCTGCGAAAAATGAGTCATCCGAATATTGTGAAGCTCAAAGAAGTAATTCGGGAACATGACGTCTTGTATTTTGTCTTTGAGTATATGGTAAATGCTTCTCTTTCCTTTATGTTATAAATTTTGGATTCCAGTTTTTCTATAAGGGTTATTTTACATGATTTAAACATTTTTACAGGAATGCAACCTTTACCAACTTATTAAAGACAGGGAAAAGCTTTATGCTGAAGCTGATATCAGGAATTGGTGCTTCCAAGTATTCCAAGGTCTTGCTTACATGCATCAGCGTGGATATTTTCACCGTGATCTTAAGCCAGGTAACTGTTGGCTCTGGTGGTAGAAGTCCATTTTTGAAAGACAAGTGTAAGATTAGCAGGGTCTCTAATCAAATTACTCTATGGTTTAGTACTCGGATTTTCCCATGTATTTTCTAGTGAAAGAACTTTTGCTTAGTTCCATAACAGATATGGATAGTCTTTTCTCTTTGTTTTGTTTTAACTGCTTCTTTTTGGTCTCCCCAAATGGTATAAAACTGCTCTCATTACCTTTTTCCTTTGGTGATGCTGTCTTGTTGGTGGACCTTAGTTTATGTTTCGTGATATTTGTTTGTGGGACTTGGTTTTTAGCCCAGTCTTCTGTGGTTGGATGCAAGTGTCTCTATGTTTTGTCATATGCTCCAAATCCTTCAAACTAGTCGTGTTCCTTTTGTCACTTTAGCTGAGATCTTGTTATTTCGTTTACCTTTTGCAGAGAACTTGTTGGTTACCAAGCACACTATAAAAATTGCTGATTTTGGTCTGGCACGAGAAGTCAATTCACAACCACCATATACGGAGTATGTCTCCACACGGTGGTATGTTCTTCTTCGTTGCTATTTAGTGAAATATGCGTATGTATGTTGCTCACTTGTTGGTAGCTCATTTCTTTCCTTTGGGAATTTCAGGTATCGAGCCCCTGAAGTGCTGCTTCAATCATACGTTTATGATTCTAAAGTTGGTATGTACCATGCAGGATGATTTCATGGCTAATCAATAAATTAGGACCGTAACAGCTTTTTTTGTGTACGGTACAAAATTGTATTGATTCTCCTTCTGACACGCAGATATGTGGGCAATGGGTGCTATTATGGCTGAGATATTTTCTCTCCGTCCTCTTTTCCCTGGTTCCAGGTAGGGTTTAATTTTTGATTGTCAACGACCTATGAGATTTAGTTTACTGTAACTAGCTTTATATATTTCTTATTTGACGTGTTTGCAGTGAAGCAGATGAGATCTACAAAATATGCGCTGTGATAGGAAGCCCAACAAAGGACTCCTGGTCAGAAGGGCTCAATCTTGCTAGCGCCATTAACTATGAGTTTCCTCAGGTTGAACTTGATTATTTTTCCTTCCTTCCTTTTGTAGCTGTTAATTTTCCTTTCTCGGTGTTCGAGTTAATTAGTTATGCATCTGCTTCAGGAATTGGTAATGGAATGTTGGAACAAAACTAGACAACTTCAAATTGCGCTGTTTTGTTTCTATTTGCTAGAGATGGATATTATGCTAAAATGAGAATCCTTAGTTCATTTTTACTGATCATCTGTGCTTGCAATTTATGGAATATATGTTTGATGAAGGTGTAGGAGTTTGCAAATTTATTTTTTAATTTGATGTTGCAGTTTGTTGGTGACCACCTTTCCACACTCATACCATCAGCAAGTCAGGATGCAATCAGCCTTATTACGGTGAGTATCATTATGCAAAGAGTGTTATTGTTTCCTTACCGTCATTATTATTATTATTATTATTGCACTTAATTTGAGGCCTGACGGGGTAGACTTTCCTTTTTCCTTCTGGGTACTTCATTGGAAAATATGTTCCCTACTTTGATCCCTTTGTCTTATTTTGAAAATTTAGGCACTTTGTTCTTGGGATCCCTGCAAAAGGCCTACAGCTACGGAGGTCCTTCAACATCCATTCTTCCAGGTCCTTCTCCTTTTTCCTGCTTTGTTCTCTGCTCATGCAGATGTCCCTCTCTCTCATTTTGCTGTTTCTTTTGAGTTTTGAATGAAGTAGCGTGCAAAATGGTCATTGTTTATGGCTAATATTTGTGAAATACTGTTTTCTTTGCCAGAGTTGCTATTATGTTCCACCGTCCCTCCGTCCCAGAGCTGTTGTTGCTAGAACACCTCCTTCTGGTTTGTCTTCCCACCAGCGATTCTAGTTCTGCATCGGCTACTTTACTAACTCACGTGCTTTAATTATCATTAGAAGTTAATCAAATTGTTGCACTGCAGTTGGATCCAAGGGGCCATTGGACCAGCATAATAGGAGATATCCCGGGGCTTTGTCTAATTCAAAGTTCACTAACAGTTTTCCTTCTCCAAAGCCACAAGCTTCTTTAGTTACAGGTTAGTATCATTTGATGTGATCTTTTATTTTCTTGGTTCCTATTTTGTTGTTTGTGGATTGCATTGTGTCAAGGAGTCTTGAGTAATGAAGTTTTCGTTATAGCAATATTATATATATCATATTAATGTTGTAGTTTGCAAATGCATCACTACTGGATTGTCCATAAAAAATGGCGACATGTTTTTATGTTTTTATTTTTGGGTTCACTAGATTTGTTTGTTTCCATTACAACAATTGCTAGATCCATAACATCTTCTACAGTGATTAGTTAATTGATCTAACTGCTGGATTTTTGTCAGTTAGTAAATGTTATGTGTTAATGACAACATAAATTTTGCAGGTGTGCAACGCAAACTGGATATGGTCAATCAGGTATTTTTTACTGTTGTTAAATTAAATCACTATATTGCTACTGAATGTACTCGCATGCAATTTTGATGCTGAAAATATTGAATAATGAGCTGTGTTGTAACAAAATTTAATAGTTTTTTTTTGTCAAATCTTAGTATCAATGCGAGGAACATAAATTGGAGAGGGTTTGAGTTTGTTCATTCTGGATATGGCATCTGTTGTTTCCCTGGGTTTTGCTAAATCAATATACATTCTTCTAGTACATGGATAACAAAGTGCAAGGCACTGCTGTTGGTTTAGGTCATTATGTCTGACCTGGTCTGTTGTCATTTGTTAAATTACTAGTCCTAATTCCAATTCTGTTCACCATTCATCTTTCCCTCTTTACAATGCTAGGACAATTAGTTTGTTAAGCAAGAAAACAAACGGTGAACAGCTGGGGTAATTTTCCCCTTCATTATTTTAGGTTATTATAAGAATTTGCATGGTGGGCACAGTCGATGCTTCCTTGTACCATTCATCCACGACTGAGGTGTAGACAATATTGTAGAGTCTTTCATGACATCACTACTGTTGGATGTAGTTTCCAAATGTAAACATGGGTCAAATCTGTCAAGTTTAGTTGGAATGTTTTTCCCTGCATAAACCTGTTGCTATATTGGCTTTAATTGGACAAATCAAGGTAGAATGGTACCTTGTTGTGGTGGCTTTGTTGCTGCAATATTGTTCCCTTTAGGGTCTTGCTCTTTAACTTTTGTGTTTCCTGAATGAAGGATGCAAATAAGAATGAGAAACCACTGAAGAGCTCTACTAGGCAGCCACTGAGATATCAGCCACAGCCACAGCCACAGCCACAAAGCAAGAAAAGCCCTAGTAAGTTTTCTTGGCTCAGTTGTAAAAAAGTGGACGCTTATTGGTTGTCAACTTGTATTATGTTAGGTCGGTTTTGTTTAGCAAGTGCTAGTTTTGGAACTGACTTGGATGACTGTATTGAGCAGTGCCTATCAAGATGAGAGCTGCACGGGAAGTCTCTGATGTGGGTGATAAGTTCTCGAGCATGACAATTGCTGCTCGTAGGCAGTCCATGGGACAACCTAAGCCTCCGCCTGCTATGAAAGCTGGAGTGCAGTGGGGTTCTGAATCTGGTAGCGTGTTCCTCAGACCACAATTTCAACCTGGCAGAAGTTACGCACGAAAAGTTGCAGGGTGAACAAGATGGCCCATTTTAGAGCATGATAAAGATGTACAAATGGAGTGCAATGTCTAATGTCCCAGAAGACCTGAATGTTACTATGGTTTGCTGTCATATGTTACGTAGATGCCCCGTTGCAATCAATAATTCACGCATTTAAAGCGAAACCAATAAATAAAGTTGTGACTTGTGTGGACCTCCTGTTTTTGTTTTCAATCTATCCTTCATGACGGTGGGATTATGGTTTGAAGCTTCTTGTAGCTGCTACTGATCTATGTACTTTGTTATTTTATACTACAAAAGTTTTTTTATTTTGAAATGTGAATGGTGAAAGCTTCTTTTGCCAATGGGATGTTTCTATATTTCTATTTATGTAAATAGACTTCGAAGAGGAAAGACTTCGAACAAAGAAAAGAGATTTGTGTTGTTAACATGCAAAACAATCGTGAACAAAGAAAAGAGATTGTGTTGTTAACATGCAAAACAATCGTCACATCTTATTGGATGGAAAATGTTTAGTACAGCAACAAAGGAAAGGAGGTATTATGTGTATTTTTTTTTCATGATAGACTTGAGGTCTTTATTCTGAAGTATGGGATTGGTAGTATAAAAGGAAATTCAATGGGAATCTCGTTGCCGCAGACGGTGCAGAAAGATAGATAATTAAGTTATATTTATGCTACTCTCTCCTCATAAAAGGGGTGATGAAAAAGGATGGGTGTCAATGTTGGGGAGGTTAAAAACCCACCAAAACCTGGGAAACCTGGGACTATGTAGAGCAGGACTCGATAATGTGCCACGGTGCTGGTAGGCTCTAACACGACAAGATCGACGATGGAAAATGATGGGTGCCTACATTGGCGAGGTTAAAATCCCCAATATAACATTCTACTGGATACTCTGGGTCAAAAAATTAGTATAAATAGTTAGATGTTGCATTGTATAACTCAGTAATGCTCAACAGAAGTAAAAATGGCCACCAAAAATGGTCAAATATAATTCGGACAATTGAATGAAACAATACGGCGAGTTTCCTGAGAAAACCATGGGAAGGAGAGCCCCCAATCTCCATCATCCCTGTCAAATTTCAAGCTTGGAATGCCAGGAAACTAAAACTAGATGAACATTTCATCTCTTCTTTTTCTCTCCTCTTAGGAAATGGAGAGGGGAAGGTGTATAGATAGAGGGAATGTTATAACGACACCATGCTCTTTCATAGATATTGTGTTTGTATTCTTTCTCTGTTCTGTTCCCACCAAAGCTTTGCATGAACTTCTCCGAACTTTTCGCGGCTGCAAAAATCAAATTACAGAATGTAAAAAAGAGGTCAGGGGAACATGTAAAGGAAGAGAAACGGAAACCAGTTGAGTTAATGGATTTTGCATTACCTGAATCGGACACGACGGAGCTCCCTAGTCCCATCGGCTAACTGTCTGATGGTAATATAAACTCCAGGTTCATCTTGCTCCACCCATTCTGTCTCCATATCGCTGGCATTGCTAACAGAAACCGAAGGCTCATCCCTTGATGAAGTTGTTGTCCTTGACGCGTCGAAAGAAGATGCCTCACCTTTAAACCCACCTGTGCCGTAACCACTCGAGCCAGGATGATCCATATGATCAGATGGAAAATACCCTTTACTTCCACCGGGTTTGTAATGACTTCTTGGAGTATATGATGGAGCCATTGGACTTTCCCGTGCCGAATCCAACCTGGTGTAGGTAGAATCTCTTTGCTGATGAATAGCAAAATGATGATCACTCAGTAACGAGTAACTTGAAGAACAACCGAAAAGAAGAAAACGCGAGAAATGAGCAATGTACCTCATCTTCGGACCTCGGGGGTGTGTGAAGAGCTTGGCGATTGAATCTTTGGACATTGTAAAGCTCCATGATTCTGTCGTAATTCTCACCCCACCACCGCTGCGCTTGCCATTTATTAAACATCTCTCGGCTTCAAATCCAAATGCCTGAGAAATGTCAGTTTGTGCTTGAACAAGCTAATTGACTTTCTAAATATTTTCAACCAAGTATTCTGCCAAGTATTCAATCTTGAGACAAACTGCAGATATTCGTATTCACGGGATGAAGGATAATACACACCTGAATCGGATACGTTTTAGATCATTTCCTCCATTAGGCAGAGATATAAAAGTAATATGAACGCCTGGCTCAACCTGTGCCATCCACTCCTTGGGCTCATCGTCGTCCTCTAGTACCACATCACAAGACTGGGCCGAGATGGACTCTGCACCTCCAGGGGTCTGATCACCACCGTATCCCACAAATCTCGAGTCACCTCTTGCACCGCGATGATGACCAGCAGATGTGAAATCCCATGCAGGTGTTGAACTCGAGCTTCCACCTCCAAAGTAAGGATATGGAACCCCTTCAGAAGCTGCATCAAAGTCCGGGTATGGTCTGTGACCTCTTTTGTAGGTGCTGGTACCTGTGCAGGGCTTGCATTGCTTATAAGCACCGGAGAATTTCAAGGCCATGTCTTTGATCTGAACAATGTTGAAATCCAAGGTTAGCAACCAATTGAAAGAGCTGTGCGGATTGAAAATTTGACATTCTTGGATCATAAGCCTAAGTCGTTGGTGTACTAATTTGAACTGGAATTGCAGAAAAAACAGAACGAATCCCTGGAGGAAAGTTGTGCACAAGTTCAAAAGCCATTATCACAGTTGATCATGTACTTTTACGCCGTAAAGATCATGGAGCTTAGTTTAATTTCAGTGCCTATTATTGTATTGCAGATTACTAGTTCCTTTTTTCCAGAATAACATATCAAATGTCGGACTTTTGATGGGCAATGGAAGGACAGGAATTCCAAGTGTAGGTCAGACCAATGACTAGGACATTTAGTAGCATTCTATTTCATTTTTTCTCAACAAAAACCAATCTTTTCTAAAGATGCCCACCATTCTGTCATGCAATTATGATCTCCATTTAACAAAATGAAGTTGACACTTTTTACAATTCTTAAACACAATTGATGCTCTGTTAGAAAGAAATACATAAACTAATACACATGGACCATGACAATGTTTCTATTTTGCATGCTAAACTACCTAATTACCTGTCCTAACTCCTAATTCCTAGATTGAAGAGTGGTTCTTGGTTCAGATAAGAAGCTAAATGCCAAAAAAAAAAGGGTCCCACCACTCCATTTTTAGCGGTAAACCAAAAACTTAAAACAAAACAGGGTTTAGTTTAGTGGTTGTAGAATAGATTATAAATGTACAACCTTAACACTCATGTCTTAAGTAGCACGTTTTCTTTAACTCTCTCATGGAAACAAGTGGGGAAAGAAAAAAAGTACACGTCAAAAGAGCAAGTTGATCACTAGAGGTTTTTTTTTTTTTAAGGACAAAGCATAATTAGGAGGATTAAGTTATAAGCAGACCTGTTTTAGCCTTTTGGGACAGTAAGTAAGTAATCCTAGTTTTCAAAAGTAGGTTACTGTAATAAAGTTTACTTAACAGACAGGAAAAATCTGAAACAGTCTTTGACCATTTGACCCACCTCTGGTCATATCCTATTTAGCTCCCCAAAAACAAAAACAAAAACAAAAACAAAAAGGCAGACAAGAATCCATTCTCAAAATCTTAAATAAGATTATAAGAGGGTATGAATCATGATGGTATAATCTCATTTTCTTTCCCCTAAAAATAATAAAAGTTTCAAAATTAACAAGGTGAATGAATTGTAGTAATAATAGCTTATATTTTGCATTACTATTTTGAACCATAAAACTTTCTTTTACAGATCTTTTCAATCATGTTATTTAATTGACGTCGGAGGGATTGCACGATATTTAAGATAATAATTTTTAAATATACTTGGTTAGTTTGATGGTAAGAAAAAATGGGCGAAGAAAAGAAATTGTGGCTTCTCCAAGGACATGCCAGGAAGGAAAGAAACTTATGGACTAAAATACAATATTTTATTTCAAAAAATCACTAAAACGTAGAGAGAATAATGCCACTATATTAGAAATACTAAAGGAATGGGACAAGAATGGGAATGGCCCCACACTCACCTACCTAAATACTACTCTCCCTCTGACTGACTACACACGCAGACGCAGGTAGGGAGGGAAGACAACAGCAGCAGAGATCATGTATGCAAACGTGAAAGATGCTAAGCTACAATCCAAAACACACACACACACCCTTGGGCCCACCATATGAAAGTCGTGTGCTCTGTTTCTTCTTATTCTAAATATTTTTAAATAATAATTATATTTATATATTTATTAATTTTCCCCTGGAATTTTCGAGCTTATACTATAAATAATTATTTCATATTTGTCGGAAAAATAAATAAATACCTATATAGTACAAAATTACTAATAAATGAAATGAGTCAGTGGAAAGCTATAAAAAAAAAGAAGGAAAAAGAAAAATCACGTGTTGTTGTTATTATTATATTTAGATGACAGTGATTTATTACACTCGGACGAAATAATGCTCCTAGAGAGGGGAGGGAGCTACCTGGGTGGTGAGGCTTTTGACGGCTTCTTTAGAGCTTGGCGTTCCGCTCCCACGCGCTCCTCCTCCGCCGTCTTCTCCTCCTTCCTCCGCCGTTGGCTTTGTGCACGACGCGATGCACGTAAACATTTTCTCTTCTTCTTCTTCTTTTTTCCCCTTTCTACCCCTGCTTTCCCATCAATATAACAACAACATCACTCATCAAATAAAAGAACATAAATGTCATCAAACTCCAAATATTTATTTATTTTTAGATAAAATGCACTAAGAAAAAGAAAAGTGCAAGAACTCGAAGATATTGATTCTGCTCACTTCCTTTGAGAAAAATGGGTCTTTGGGAAACGCAAAAGGAGAAAAAGGGAGCTACTGGCTCGGGATCAGAGAACACCCAAAAAGACACCCATTTCACAAGAAATAAATTAGAAAAAAACAGAGGAGGAAGGAAGGAATGTGTAAAGTGTTACAAAAACTCTGATATGGAGTCAATTATGGAAAAAGAGGAGGAAATGCTGGAATGGGGACATGGCTATTCTTCTAGTAGTATTATATGTTTGTGTTATGCATACGAGGACTACCCTCCTCTCGTGTTGTTGCTGTCTATTGTGGCCTTCAAATCACTTTAATGCCAGGATAAATCAAAAAAGAAAACACCACACGAAATTATTCAACAAAATAAAATCATCGAAATTAACCGTTTTCGAACAAGATCAATCTCATAGTCCCGAAAAAACTTGAGAATTGGGCATTTAAAAATAAAGCAAAAGGTGATTTTGAACAAATGAATGAAGCATTCTTTTTTTACTAGTACTACTAGTATTATTAATTACCAATTGCAAAAGAAGCCAAAAAGAAAACCCAAAAGCAGAATGATGGACCAATCCCCTCTATTCCTTTTCCATTTCTACTTCTTGAATTCTTCTAGTACTACCCATGACAAAAAAGAAAAGAAAAAAAGAAATACTAAAATGTAAGATGATGAATTGATGGATGTGGGGTATTTGAGAAAAAAGAGGTGTAGCCTTGAATAGACCAGGAGACAACCCCAGCAGAGTAATATACAACATTTGTTCCTTTTTCTCTCTTTTTTATTTTATTTTATTTATGCAATTAGAAATTTTATAAGAGAAGGAAAACGACTTACCCAGAGAGCAGAGAAGAGAAGGAAGCAAGTGTCCCCTGTTGTTGCTGGTGCTCTCTCCTCTACTACTTGTCTGCTTTTAAAACCCTTCTTAAATCTTTTCCTCTTTTGTTCCTCACCCTCCTCTGTATCCTTCTGTATCTGTTTCCCTTTCTCTTCAATTCTCCACCAACTTAACCTGTCATCAGCATAACCCAATTTCAAAATCAAGAACAGACCAACATTTTCTTTTCTCTCTTAAAAAAGCAAAGTACTACTGATTGGAGAAAGAGAGAGAGAGAAAGTGAAAAAGAGTATCAGTAGAACAGTACAAGCAAGCAAAGAACATTAGTAAAACATAATTTCAAAGTTTTCTCTGATTCTTTTCCCTCAAATCTCACTTCTCCTATGTCAAATTACTAATAAACAAATAAATCAAAAGGGTGTTTCAGGATCCGGAAATGGGATTAAACACAAAATCACTAAAATAAATTTTGGAAAAAGGAGAAGAAGAAGTGATGATGATGCTCTGTTTGCTGATACAGAACAGGGGAGCTGATTATTGAAGGAAAGAAAAAGAGGATGAAGAAGAAGGTGGGTCACCTTCATCGCCGCCATCGACGAGTGAAAACAGAGCACGCAATAAGAAATAGTAGTAAAAAAACAGAATCAAACGCCCGCGAGAATGAAAGAAAGAAAGAGCAGAGCAATAAATTAGACAGACAACCTTAATTTGATGATTTGATTCTCTCTTTTCTCTCTTCCGAAAAATCTTGTAATAAATTCACTCTTCTTCCTTTGATTTCGCTCTTCAAAAACCCATTTCCAATTTGGAGAAGAAAAAACAAGAAAAGAGAAGAGAATGTTGCGAATGTGGCGGTTGCAATCGTTCTTGTACTGTTGTAATAAAATGACAAAACTCAGAGACAGAGAGAAAGGAAACACCTTGGGTTGGGATTCTATTGTTTTTATAGTGCCAAAATAAAAACAAAAAAATCTCAGCAGAGAGTAAAGTAAAGACACCCTGCCTCTTCTCTCACGCCGTTACACTACCTCCGTCTACTTTAACGGACTTTTCCCCAGAAAAAGAGAGAGAAAGAAACTCCGTCACTTCCTTTATCTGTTTCTTTGTAATTAACTACTCCGTAATTATTAATTTTTTTAATTTCTCCCATAAAAGAATTTATGTCTGCGGCAACCTCTTTAAATTAAATTAAAAGATGGTACCACTGGCTAAAGTGAGATTACATTTATTTAGTATTAGCACACTATTAAATTAATTAAATTATATTAAAATTCCAAATTCGATTCAATTTTTATTAAAATAATCGGCAAAAATATATTAGTAAATAGAATTAAAAGCAAATTATTTTGTACGTATTTATTGTATGAGAAATAATTAAAAGATTTTAAAAATTGGTCGAGTGATACGAGGACATAGGGCCCTACATGTCTTTGGTGGTGATGTAAGGGAGGGATCTCATTACGTGTGTACAAAGTAGGCTACGTGGCGTCGCGTGATTGGGTGGAATGCCAATGAGTAGATCAAAGGTTGCGATTCGATGATGAGAGTAGACTGTAGAGTAGAGTAGATTATTGCAGGCGAGGGAACCATCCCATCAAGGTTTTATGTTAAACACCTTTCTTTATCACTCACTACTTTAATTAATTAATGCCTTTCCTTTGCTTTGCTCGTCTTGTAAAATCATCTGCTCGGCGTCTAAGTAAGAATTATTAGTTGTAAACCCAAAAAAATACATTAATATTTTAATAATACCACGTGGATTTTTTACCTTTTATAGTTATAAATCCTACCACGCTTTCTGTTCAGTTTTACATGCTTCCAATTTTGTTCAATTACTACTCACTATTTTGAATTCCTTTTCGTACGTTTTAAATGTCGTTTTAAAATAATAGTAAATTTAAAATAATAATATTTTATTTTATTTTATTTTA